>PVKB01004372.1:60181-146064 GCA_004027205.1 Ctenodactylus gundi | reverse complement strand
GCCGGGACCGCATGGACGTCTCCAAGATCTGCCACTGGCCTGAACAGGAATCTGGCTCCTTTGTGCCATGGTTGCAGTAGCTTCTGAGTACCTGGATTGCTGAAGTCTGGGAAGCTGATCTCCAGCAAACACTTCCCTCTTTGGCTCTATCGAGAGTCCTGGGGAACTCTTCACAGGACAAGATCTTTTGCCTTGGCACTCTTTAATTGGTAGAGAGTGGAATCTTGTTGACTCCTGAGTCACTGTGAAGGCCTCTTTTTAACAGTCCTGATTCCAACTTCTCAGTATTTGTTTAATGTTAGTCTCTTGAACAACCACATGCTTTCCTACTCCAGACTGTGAGCTTTTTATATCTGTTCTCTCTGCCATTGTCCCCTGTCCTTCACTATAAAGCTGGCTAAGAGCTGGAAACAGTAGCCATGTAACAGTTTTAACATCAGTCTGTCTTGAGATCTCCTCCACCAGAGTAAGCAGTCCACCAACCTTAATATCAGTTTCAGGCAAAGTCTGACAAGGGCAAAATGCCAACAAACTTTTTGCCAGAGCGTAGCACACATGCTCTTTAGGCCACTTGCCGATACAGTCCTCCTTCCCATCTGAAACTTCTTGAGCCTGGCCTTTCCAATCCACACTTCTATCAGCATTCTGAACTTCTGAGCTCCGACCACAATCTCCCCTCAAGCTCGGCTCAGAGCACTCAAAGCCTTCTCCAGCTTGCATCCCCAAACTTTTCCAAATTCCTTCTGCAAACCAGTTCCAAAGACTTCTGAGACACATCTTCAGGTAAAGTACAGCAATGACCCCACTCCTCTGGTACCAATTTTCTGTATTAGTTACTTTTTCATTGCTGTGCCTCAATACCCGACACCCACAAACTTAGGAAAAGAAAGGTTTATTTTAGCTCACAGTCTCAGATAGTCACAGTCCATTAGGGGTGGCCTGCAACAGTCGAAGTACATGGCAGAGAGAGAGGTGGAGGCAGCTTCCCCAGACAAACAGGAAGACAAGCTGAGGCTAGTTCAGACTAGCCCCCGTCCTCCAGGAAGGCAGGTGCAGTTTATGTATCCTTTCAGGTCTCCGTCCAGTAACCAGTCCCTCTTGCATCCAGGTGTGGCCACTACACACCATTAATCCTAACTTAACTGCAATCCACTCCTCCACATCTGACCCCAATCCACCAACATTACATAGTTCCATCAAAATACATGAGACTTTTGGGGGACACTCCAGATCCTAACCACAACAGCAGTTAAAGCACTTGCCCAGCTCCACATAAACTGGGCATGGTGGTGCTCATCTGTAATCCCAGCTATCAGGAGGCTGAGGCAGGAGGATTGTTGCGAGTTTGAGGCCAGCGTAGGCTACAAAGTGAGCTCAGGACCAGCCTACAGAGTGAGACAGTGCCTCAAAAACAAAACAAAGCAAAACAGAGTCAGTGGAAGCAGTAGAAGAGAATACAATTAGAAAGGAAATAAAAGAAACAGAAATCAAAACCATGGAGAAAAATCAGTGAAATCAATATACAAAATTCAATTGTACTTCTACATATTAGCAGTGAACAATTGGACATTGTAATCTTTAATTTTTGAGATACAGAAAGAATCTTTATTTAGAAACAAAGAAAAGCAGGGTAAAAGTTCCTGCTGTCCAGAAGCAGGCCCTGGACAGGGTTGCTCCTGTAGTTTTTGAAAATATAATTTGCAGTAGCATCAACATTTTGTAAAATACTTTGGAATAAATCTGACAAAATTTATGCAAGACAGCTACAGGGAAATCCACACAACATTGCTGAGAGAGGTTAAAGATGGCGCCATCAAGTGAAGCAGCACCTTGTTCACAGGCCAGAACTTCCGGCGTGGTTAAGATGACAGTTCTCTTTTTACAATGTTGAAAATCCAACAGACTGGGAAAAAATATTTACCACCAACATCTCAGATAAGAAGCTTATAACTAGAATATACAGGGAGCTAAAGAAAAGTAAGCCTACCAAAATAAAGGATCCTATTGAAAAGTGGGCAAATGAAATGAAGAGACAGTTCACTCATGAAGAAATGCAAAAGACCAACAGATACATGAAAAGATGTTCGACATCTCTAGCCATAAGAGAAATGCAAATCAAAACAATGCTAAGATACCATCTCACCCCAGAGAGAATGGCCTACATCAACAAGTCAAATAATAATCAGGCTGGTGTGGCTGCGGGGAGAAAGGAACCCTCCTGCACTGCTGGTGGGAATGTAAATTCGTACAACCACTTTGGAAAACAGTATGGAGATCTCTTAAAAGACTAGAAATAAATATCCCCTTCGATCCAGTGACACCCCTCCTGGGAATATATCCAAAAGAGACCAACACAACATATAACAGAGATATATTTATACCCATGTTCATAGCAGCACAACCAACAATAGCAAAAATATGGAAGGCACCAAAATACCCATCAACAGACCAGTGGACACACAAAATGTGACATTTATACACAATGGAATACTATGCATCAATAAAGTCCAATAGCGTGGAGGCTTTTGCAGGCAAATGGAAGAAACTAGAGAACATCATGCTTAGTGAAGTGAGTCAGAAGCAGAAGGTGAAACATTGAATGGTCTCTCTGATATGAGACACCCAGATCACAACTATTATGGAACTTAAGACGAAAGACAAAGTGAAAGAGGGGAGTAGGGTGGGGGAGGGACAGAAGGAGAGTGGGAAAACCCTTGTTACCTTGACAAGATACATATGTGCAGAAAGTGCTCAACTCCATTGCAAACGTTGAATTTTGCACATATACATATCAATAAAATGTGGGGGGAAAAAGATGACAGTTCTCTCCAAATTGACCTATGAATTCAGCTCATTCTCAGTCAAAATCCTCATGGGTGATACTTCCTTTTAGAGAAATGAACCAGGCTGCAGGAGTAGCTCAGCGCTTAAAGCTCTTGTCTAGCAAGTGCTAAGTGCCTGAGTTCGATTCCCCAGCACCACATAATCTGGGTATGGTGGTGCACACCTGTAATCTCGGCACTTGGGAGGCCGAAGCAGGAGGATTGCCCAGAGTTCAAGGCTGGCCTGGGCTACACAGCAAGTTCAAGTGCAACATATTGAGTTCAGGTCCAACTTGAACTAGAGAGCAAAACTCTGTCTCAAAAAAGAGAAAAAATGGCTGACCCACGAAACTATTATCCTAAGTGAAAGGTGATACCAAAGGCTCAGTGTTGCGGTGGTTGCTCCAGGGTAGAGGGCTGCCTAGCAAGTGTAAAGCCCTAAATCCAGCATTCCCCAGCACCACACATGGGGGAGAGGCGGAGGGGTGGGAAGGCGGAAGGTGTGTGCCACGCGGTAGTCTCACCAATGCAAAAGGCTGGGTGAGTCCAG
The DNA here is from genome assembly GCA_004027205.1 of Ctenodactylus gundi. Lineage (NCBI taxonomy): Eukaryota > Metazoa > Chordata > Mammalia > Rodentia > Ctenodactylidae > Ctenodactylus > Ctenodactylus gundi. Next base: position 142,692 of record PVKB01004372.1, on the reverse strand, counting down.
TCCAGCAACTAAAAACCAAAGTCAATCAGACAAGCAAAATGGCATATGTGGTATGATTTCACTTACACAAAACTGTCTAGAAGAATCAAATTCATAGACACAGAAAGTGGAAAAGGGGGCTGGAGGAATGGCACAGTGGTTAATGCACTTGCCTTGCAAGCACAAGGCCGTGAATTCGATTCCCCAGCACCACAGAAAGCCAGGCATAGTGGTGCAAGCCTGTAGCCCCAGCACTCAGGAGGCTGAGGCAGGTGGATTGTCCTGAATCCAAGGTCAGCCTGGGCTACATCAGTGAGTTCAGGACCAGCCTGGGCCACAGAGTGAGACCCTGTCTCAGCAAATGAAAAAAAGAGAAAGAGAGAGAAGACAAGAAAGTGGAAAAAGACATGAATATCTAAAACAACTTTGAAAAAACAGAACAAAGGTGGAAAGTTAAATCTACCCGATATAATGCTTATGATATTGCATTAAAAGCAGTATTGTACTGAAATAAAGACAAAGAAATCAATGACACAGTACCCACATATAAATGAGCAACAGTCGTTGGAGCGCTTGCCTCACAAGCACAAGGCCCTGAGTTAGATCCTCTACCACCACGTAAGCTATACTCCCAGCACTAAGAAGGCCGAAGCAGAAGGATGGCTATGAGTTCAAGGCCAGTCTGGGCTACATAGTGAGTTCAGGACCAGCCTGCCCAGAGCAAGACCCTGTCTTAAAAACGAACACACACACACACACACACACACACACACACACACACACACACACACACACAGAGCTGATTTTCAACAAAAATCCAAAGGCAAGTTAGTGGAGAAATCTTTTCGACAAATGATGCTAAAGGGGCTAGAGGAACGGCTCAGCGGTTAAAGCACTTACCTAGCAAGTGGTAAGTCAAGCCCTAAGTACCAGAGTTTGATTCCCCAGCACCTCATAAGCTGGGTGTGGTGGCGCACACCTCTAATCCCAGCATTCCGGAGGCTGAGACAGGAGGATTGTGTGAGTCCAAGGCCAGCCTGGGCCTCATAGTGAGTTCAGGACCAGTCTGGTCTGCAGAATGAGACTCTGTCTCTGAAAAAATAAATAAATAAATGATGCTAGAATCATCAGACATCCATATTCAAATAATAACAATTTCTTAAGTCTCTATCCATATCTTACGTGACGTTATGGCTTGGAAATGGTGTCAGGTCCAAATTCTAGCTATTTTAAAAATTTTATTTTGAGAATTTGGCCAAGTTACCCAGCCTGGCCTCTCTATCCTGCAACACTTTTACCTCAACTTGTGGAGTAGCTAGGCTTACAGGTGTGTGCCTCCACACACAACTCCAGCTATAATATTTACAAACTGGCTTTAAGCAAGTTTTTTAACTATGACTATCTTCATCTCTAAAATGGGAATAAAATTTTACCCAACTCCTAGAGCTCTTGAAAAGATTAATTCATACATACAAAATTACTGGCAGAGTGTATGTATTCAATTACTATTGGCTATGATTCCTTTTCTTTTATTAAAAATATATCAAAATGCTAAGTATTCATACTAGTGAATGTATAAAAGGATTTTCTCTCATTATGTACAAAGTTTCTGTACTAAGAACTTTTTATTCTATTTGTGAGAGCTGCAAATTATAATAAGCTTATGATTAGAATTACAGGAGAATCTCTATTCCTACTATTTTTATGATCAATAATATTCCAATATCCTTAGTAGAGTTTAACAATGGCACTCAAAATGTAGCTCATGTAAATTACAGAATTTTTGCCTTTAATGAAACAAGTCGACCATTCTTTAATTAAAACAGTCCTAGTTTAGTAGATTTAAGTAAGTGTGAAAAGTGTGTATTCAGGTGGTGCCTGGTGGCACACACCTGTAATCCCAGCACTCAAGGCTGAAGTCAGGGGACTGACTGCAAATTTGAGGCCAGCATGGGCAATTTTGCAAGAACTTGTCTCAAAAAAAAAAAAAAGTATTTAAAAGGCTGGGGTTGCAGGCTGGGTTCAATCCCCAGTGGCAATAAATAAATAAGGCCATGGCTGGAGCTCATCGGTAGAATGCCCCTGGGTCCATCCCTATTCTCTGTATTTTTAAATGCATATCATCGCATAGCTTCTTAGAATATATTCATTATTCATGATAATTCTGTCTTGGTCTTGAACAAATAAACATCAGAATATTTAAAAACTGTGGACTGTCTTGTCTGGTGAGGAATATATCCCAGATGACCAAAACTAAAAATGTCACAAGATGTTTCCCTTTATTTTGTCATTTCATCTTAGATATGCTGCTCTGAAAACACAGCTTACAATAAGTAGCTATTTAGAGACAAGATAACTCAAATCTATCATTTGAAAGAGAAAACAAGTGGGGAAGACATTGCATTCTTAATCTGGAATTTCTGAACTGAAAATTTTTTGTTTGCTTAAAGTAATCCGAGCTGACAAAGACTCCGTAAGAAAGTCTCGAATCAGTGATGACCGATGAAAAGCTGGCACTTGTACCACATTCGATCACCCTTCTACTCAACCTCTTTGGCTGCAGAAAAGTGACACGTTTGGGCTCCTGGAGTCTCCGCGTGGAAGGAGGGCAATCACGTGACTACTGTTTTGGCTAAGGCCCTATAAACAACTCTCTGCTTGAGGCTTCCAGGGCAGCTTTTTAAAGGACTAGCACTTCCTTGTCTTCTATGCTCCTCCTGGAGCACTAACATGGTGCATGAAGTAAAGCTATCTTTCAAACCACAAGGAGCGCCCTGGGACACAGCTGAGCCACGCCTCAGTGACCAAAGCCCCACCTGAGGCAGGAAGACGCCATACTTGTATAAACCCTTCTTCCTTTGGTCTTCAGTTGCTTGCAGAGAAATACATTTGCAGTTGACATCTGTAATATACTAGGGGGAAGAGAGTGCTCTGAGAATATTTATTTATTTATGAGATAGGGTCCTACTCTGTAGTGCAGGCTGATCCTGAACTCACTATATAGTCCAGGTTGGCCTCAAACACACAGCAATCCTCCTGCCTCAGCCTCCTGAGGGTATGATTACAGATGGGCACCACCATTCCCAGCTAATTTTTATGTGGTGCTGGGGGACAGAACTCAGGACCCTGCACAAGCCAAGCAAGCACTCTAACCACTGAACTATGCCCCCATCTCCAGCTTTTTCTAAAAACTATAAAGCACTTAAGAAAAGATGCTTTAGCAAAGTACACAAGGAACGCTGAGAAATGTGGTTTATGTGATGTACTTGAGTCGTTCTTTCCAGTGCCACCAGGATCAACAACAATGAAAGACTAGTGTTTAGCATTTACAAATGTTTTCCATTTGTATGGAGAATGAGAAGTATGTTATTTCAAGCACATTAGCAATACAGTGGCAAATGTAGATATATAACATAGCTCTTTTCAGCTCTCTCCCTGAAGAACTTAAAAGCATTCTTTATTCCCAAATTGAAGTCTGACTACACAATAACAATTACATAGTGTTTTATTGAGTCCAGGGGTCAATGGGGTCACAGCAAGTAAATATGTGCACTTCTGAGAGCCAAATGTAGACTTTATTATTTTTTTTGTACTGAGCCTTCACTTGACCTCTATCCCCAATGGATTTGTTTGTTTTGTTTTGTTTTATTATTTTTTAAAAGCAGAGTCTCGCCCTGTCAGGCTGGTCCTCAAGTAGCCAAGCTGGCCTTGAACATGGCAATCTTCTTGTCTCAGCATCCCAAGGGCTGGGGTGACAGGCCTGCACCACCATGCCCAGCTTCCCAGTCCATTTTTTTTTTCTTTTTATCCTCTTTCTTTTTTTGAGACAGAGTCTCACTCTGTAGCTCATACTGGTCCTGAACTCACTGTGTAGCCCAGGATGGCCTTGGACTCAGGACAATCCACCTGCCTCAGCCTCTGGAGCGCCGGGATTACAGGCATGCGCCATCACGCCCAGCCTTATGTGGTGCTGGGAAATTGAATTTAGGGCCTTGTGCTTGCAAGGCAAGCGCTTTAACTTCTGTGCTATTCCTCTGGCACCTGCCTCGCCCCAGTTCATTTTTATTGTTTATTCGACACAGGATCTTGCTAAGTTGCTAAACTGCCCAGGCTGGACTTGAACTTGTGATTTTCCTGCTTCAGCCTCCCAAAGTGCTAGAAGTATAGGCCTGTGCCATAGGGCTTGGTCCTTCCTCATTCTTTTATCTTTGAGATGAGGCTAATTTTGGTGCTAGTTCTTGATTATTTTTAATTTTTATAGTCAAAGTGGTTTAATTAGAGAAAAATCTAGAGAAACTAAAGAAAAATCCCTACTATTTAGCTTGATTTGATTTCTTCAAAAAGAGACATCTGGGCCCAGTTGCATAGGCCTCTAATCCCAGTACTCTAGGAGGCTGAAGCAGGAGGATTCCAAGTCTGAGTGCAGCCTAGGCAATTTAGCAACTCAGTGAGACCTTGTCTGAAAATCAAAAATAAAGATGGGCTGGAGCTGTCACTCAGTGTGAAAGCCCTGGGCTTGGTTCCCTGTTCCAGAGAGAGTGACTTGAGCTTCCGGCAAAGCTTACCTGCAGGAAAGGGCTCAGTATCCATCTGTGCGGTGTGCTCTTTATAGCTTCTGCCAGTCTACCATACCAAGCCTTCATCCTCTTGGGGCTAAATTAATGGTTATAGTTGTCACACATAGAGTTTAGGCCATCTGGTTGCTCTGGGGTCACTTAGGTGCCACCTCGGACAGAAAGACAAAAACAAAGGAAGAAGACTGGAGGGACAGCACAGCGGCCAGAGTGCTTGTCTAACAAGCATAAGACCCTGAGTTCAATTCCCCAGTAATACATGAGCTGGGTGTGGTGGTGCACTCCTATAATCCCAGCAGTCAGGAGGATGAGGCAGGAGGTTTGCTATGAGTTTGAGGCTGGCCTGGACTACATCATGAGTTCAGGACCCGTTCTGGACTATACACACAGCAAGACTGTGTCTCAAAAAAGAAAAGGAACTATTTGGAATCAGGAGTATAAAGAAGATGCCTTAAGGGCATCTCAGGAGTCAGCAAGAACCTACCCCTTACCCATTCAAGCATGGAAAGGCAAAAGACTTTCCTCTGAGAAGACTGCCCTAGGGCACCCTGTTGGGCCAAAGAGGAAAGAGTTTGTCAAGGTTAAGCCATCTGGAGTTCAGCCTTCCAGGTACTCGAAGGCCTCTATAGCCTTGGTCTATGTGGGCCAGGCTAATGCTCAAGCCCGTGGCAGACCTCTGCGCCATACACATGGTGCTGCTTTCACAGGCATGCAGAAAGTAAGAGATGTGGGCCCGGGGGGCTTCCACCCAGATTTCAGAAGAAGGCAGCAGTGTGCCCCTGAAAGGGTGGGCATGGAGTCGTGAGGTGGAGCCAAAGTGCAGTGGACACCCCAGAAATTTGAAGGCACCAGGAATGTGGATCATTTGTTTAGAAAGGCTACAGGGAAAGGCAGCTCAAAAGGAAGCCAGGGAAGTGGGAGCAGGAGGGAGTGTTGTGTGGCAGCGCCGCCCGAGCCTCAGAGCCGAGCCGCCACGCTTGCCCCAGCTGCTGGGTACGAAGCTGTGGGATTTCATGGGACTGCAGGGTTTGTGTTTGCTGTGCAAGTTTTCCGCATTTCTTTCTTTCTTTTTATGCAACAGTCTTGCTCTGTAGCCCAGGCTGGTCTTGGATTCAGGACAATCCACCTGCCTCAGCCTTTTGAGTGCTCGGATTACAGGAGTGTGCCAATGCACCCAGCTTTTTATGGTGTTGAGGAATTGAACTCAGGGCCTTATGCTTGGAAGACAAGCACTTTAACCACTGTGACACTCCTCCAGCCCCTAGTTTTTGACATTTCTGTGGTCAAATTGCTTTCTAACCTCCTAATCCTCTCTTTTGGAGTGGGAATATTTATCCTGTCCCATTGTATGTTGGAAGTGTTGAACATTCTTATATTTTTCACAGGAGCTTACAGCTAAGAGTTTGCCTTGAGGGCTGGAGAAATAGCTCAGCACTTAAAGTGCTTGCCTAGCAAAATTCAAGGTCCTGCGTTCAGTTCCCCAGCACCACATAAACTGGGTGTTGTAGTGACACATACCTGTAATCCCAGCCCTTGGGAGGTTGAGGCAGGTGGATTTCCATGTTCAAGGCCAGCGTGGACTCAACAGTGAGTTCAACCTGGACAATAGAGCAAGACTCTGTCCCCCCTCCATACCCCACCCCCCAAAAAAAGTTTGCCTTGAATGCCATAGGAAACTTTGGACTTGGACTGTTTAGTCATGCTAGAATTGTTAAGATTTTGACAACTCTTACAGATGGACTGAGTGCATTTTGCATGAGGAAGATGGATATGAGTCTTAGTTACTTTTTCGTCATTGTGACTCAATACCTGACAGCCACAACTTAGGAAGGAAAGATTTTAGCTTACCATTTCAGAAAGTCACAGTCCATTTATAGGTGGGTGGCTGGAAAATGATAGAAGCACATGGTTGGGCTGGAGTGGGGGCAGGGCCAGAGCCAGAGCTCCAGCAGCAGAGAGCCTCACAACATGGTGAAGTAGAGAGAGACTGGGCGGAAGGGTGGAACCAGCACACACACCTGCGATCAAACCCCTAGTTCCCACCCTATTCCAGCCAGGCCCCACCTCCAAATCCTACACAGAATCTTTTGGTACATAAGGCTTTTGGGGAACACTCCAGATCCAAATCGCCATTTTCCACCCCTGCCCCCCAAAAGACTCATGGCCACCTCCTTAAGCAAAATGTAATTAGTCCGTTTTCAAAAACTGCCAAAATCTCAATAGTTCCAGCACTGCTGAGCTCCTGTTAAAACCCGACAGTTACGGACTTCCAACAAAAAGTGGCACAGGGCAAATATTTCCACTCCAAAAGGGAAAAATAGGAGGATAAAAGACAATAGGACCAAAACAATTCCTAAACCTAGCAGATTAAGGGTTAAATCCTATGCAGTCCCAGGTAGAGCACCTGGAAAGACGTGCATTCCAAAGGGCTTGGGTGGCCCCACCCCTATAGCATTGCAGCAGGCTGCAACTTCCATCTTCTCAGTCAGCTCACCACTGGCAGCTTTCCTCAGCCAATGATCCCCGCTCTTGGCTTCTCCAAATTCCTGGGCTCTCCATTGCACCTTTGGCTTCTCCTTTACAACTTTATGCATTGCCCTCCCAGGGACACACTGCCTCACCTCCAGGGCCTTCCTCTGAGATCTGGGTGGAAGCATCTGTGAACTCACAACTACAACATTCTGCAAGCCTATAAAGCCAGGCCTGCATGGACATCACCAAGGTCTGCCACTGGCTTGAGCAGTAGCCTGGCCCCCTTGGAAAAGTGCTGGAAAAGTCTCTGAGCTCTTAGATGACTGAACTCCACTAAACACTAAAAGACGTTTTTTTCTTTGGCCCTGCAAGACACTTCGCAGAAAAAAAGTCTTTTGCCTTTCCACCCTTGAGCTGGTGAAGGGAGAGGTCCTGTTGGCTTTGGAAATGCCCTCCAGGCATCTTTCCTACAGCCCTTATGGCTCTTCTTATTAATGCTAATTTCTTTAACTTCCCTGTGCTGTTTGGCCTCACACTGCAGACCATTTGGACCTGTCACTGAAAACCTTCGGTATGATTTTTCTCTGCAATTTTATACTGTGTCTCACCACAGAGCTGGCTAAAAGCTGCAAACAACAGGCATATAACAGTTTGAACATCAGTCTGCCTTGAGATTTCCTCCACCAGAATAAGCAGTCCACCAGCCTTAATCTCAGTTTCAGGAACAGTTTCTGGACAAGGGAAAAATGCCAACAAAATTTCTACCAGAGCATAGCACATGCGGTGTTTAGATCACTTGCTGATACAGTCCTCCTTCCCACCTGAAAATTCTTGAACCTATCCTTTCCAATCCATACTTTTATTAACATTCTGATCTTCTGAGCTCTGACCAGAATCTCCCTTTAAGCTTGGCTCGGAGCACTCCAATGCTTCTCTAGTTGGCGTTCTCAAACCTTTCCAAATTCCTCCTGCAAACTGGTTTGAAAGGCTGGTCAGGTAAAGTCACAGTAATGACCCTACTCCTGGTACCAATTTCTGTCTTAGTTACTTTTCATCACTGTGACTCAATACTTTGCATCCACAACTTAGGGAAGAAAGATTTATTTTGGCTTACAGTTTTGGAAGGTCACAGTCCATTCACAGGTGAGTGGCTGGAAAATGATGGAAGCACATGGCAGGGTTGGAGTGGGGGCAAGACCAGAGCCAGAGCTCCAGCAGCAGAGATTTCACAACATGGTGGAGCAGAGAAAGACTGGGAGGAAGGGTGGGACCAGCATATGCCCCTCCAGGTCAAGCCCCAAATACCCACTCCCTTCCAGCCAGGTCCCACCTCCTAGCCCTAGACAGTATCCATAGGAACATGAGGCTTTTGGGGGACCCTCCAGATCCAAACCACCACAGAGGCCAAGGGTGGAAAATTATGATTTGGATCTGGAAGGATCCATAAATGATCCCTCGTGTATTTGGGTTTTGTAGATTTTATGGATTCCATGCTGTTAAAAAGTGAAGCCTGGTTAGAAGGAAATACTCACTGGGTCTTGGCCAGAAGTGGAAACTCAGTGGGACATGACCTCACCCTTCCCACCTCTTTTGGTTTCCTGTCCACCATGGTGTAGCTTCTCCTCTGCTGGACCTCTGCCAGACCCTTCATGCCATTGCCAGGAATGCACTGAGACCTTCTGAAAATGGAAGCTAAAATAACCCTTTCTTTTAAGCTATAGATGTCAGGTGTTCTGTCCCTGCAATGAGAAGGTGACCAAGACAGCAGGTAACTGTCCTTGTGAACACCTAAGAAGCATGGAGTAGCACAGAAAGCCTGATCTCAGGAAGCCTCAGCACTGAGAAGCCAACTGACCTGGGGCAATGGAACAATAATCTGTTGTTTTCCCAAATTCAGCTCCTAGCTTGTTGAAGTTTTCTGGGGCTTTTTCGGTTCTTAATTGCAACATCTTAGGAGCACACAACAGGTTTCTTTTCACTTCAAAACTCTTAGCGGTTTGCTACTGCTAAACTGCCTCAGCACAGAACCAGGGTCGTTTAGAGAGATGGCTTGGAGCCCTTGCCAGAGGATGAGATGCACGTATATGTTTCCCCAGCCAAAATCCCTGCTTGATTCTCATGTTGAACTCTGCGAACTAGCAGTAGACAAGGTAGATACCATGGTATGGCCTCCAAGTAGGCCCAGAGCAAGGACAGGGATTCCTTATCATAAACTTAGGGTTCTGAGGAAAGCCATAGTCCAACAAGAAGACCAACCCTCTTAAAAATTCTGCAGGGCAGAGGAAAGAAGACTCAGCACATAGAAAAAGTGTGTTGATGCCTTTGTTCTTCCAGAAAGGCAGTCCCAGTGTGATCCTTCTATCTTCAATGTGCCCTTTAATGCTGGCAAAAGCATATTAAGCTGACCTGTGGTCAGCACGTAGTTGGAAGGCTAACTCTGCTCCAAACACCCTAAGAACCATGTGAGCCTGTGTTCATCCATTCCTCATATAAAATCTAGTTTTCTCTCTGTCTCCTCCCTCCCTATTTATTTATTTATTTATTTATTTTCTAAGCACTGGGAAATAAACCCAAGGTGCCTGCACCAAGCTACATTACCAGCCCTTTTTCCCATTTATTTATTTATTTATTGAGACAGGGTCTCACTCTGTAGTCCAGTCTGGTTCTGAGCTCACTATGTAGCCCAGGCTGTCCTTGAACTCACAGCAATCCTTCTGCCTCAGCGTCCTGAGTGCTGGGATTACAGATGTGCTCCACCATGCCCAGCTTTCTTTTATTTTTATTGAGATAAGGTCCCACTAAGTCACAAAGTTGTCCAGGCTGAGCTTGAACTTATGATCCTCCTGACTCAGCCTCCCATAGTCCTGGGAGTACAAGTGTGAACTACCATGCCTGTCTGGTGTCTGGCTCCCATTATTTTTAAGTCAGTAGCTTTTCTCCTTAGCTTGATTATAAACCCCTTGAAGACAAGATGGAAGATTGGAAGCAGACTGTAATGATGTGATGAATGTTTATACTTGATTATCAGAGGAAAACATCTTGTTTGGGAAAAGTATTTGGTGAAAGAGATAACAAGGTCTGTGCAGATCAGAAGGCATCTGAAAGCCTTTTAAAAATCAAGACATGTCAAGAAATAAAGTTTGGAGCCTTCTGCAGCCTAGGAGAGTAGGTCTAAACTGTGGAAGCATGAGACAAACACATCACAGAAAAGAGGAAGTGGACTTGGAGGGAGGCGGGAGCTAAGGTCAGTACTGCACACACTGCAGGAATAACCACAGGGAAGAATTCCAGCTGGGTGGAGCCAGGGTGTCAACTCACCCCAAGCCGGGGGGGGGGGGGTGCTTAGCGGCTACGGCCAGATTGAAACCAGTCCTGGGGCGTCACATGTGGCATTGGGGAATTCACCCTGTGGAACTTTGGACCACTGCGATTTATCTATTGCAAAACACATGTACATAGTTGTTATTTGTTTATCTCTAAATAAAACATGGTTTTACTACACTGCAATTATTGAACTTGCAAGAAGAGTTCGTACCAGCCAACTACACTATCCAGTGGACAATTTTCTTAGGGTTTGGTTCATGCCGAAGAATGTGATTCTGGAATCAAAAAACTGTCACAAACTTTCTGAGCCTAGTTTCCTCTGTTTTCAAATGGTAACATTTTTCATCTTAGCAAGACTTGTAGTATCCTTCCAGGCATACAGTAGACAATTCACCGTTATTAGATTCCTTCTTTTAAAAAAAAAAAAAAGTCGTGAGTATATCTGGCAAGATAATTATAATTTGAGGCACCAGTGCATGTTTAAGCTATAATAAATATTTCCTGTAGGAAAATAAAGGAAATAGCCTTAACTTTCAGGATCATTGAGGAAAATCCTTGAAGGCAGTTAGTACTTCAGTCTTGCTGTCTTCTTATATAGATGGCCTATGATAACATGCAAACTTTCAGTTAAGCTCTTTATTTTATGACATACTCAGTTTTCAAAAAAAATCAATGCTAGAAATTCATCAACTTCCTTTTAAAAAGAAATGATCTTTTAATAAGCATCTAGCCTTTTTACTATCTTTTTACTATCTTTTGTATCACAACTCTTTCATATCTACATCCTGCATAATCTTGACTTTAAATCTTCCTCAAAAGTAATTTTATAAATACCATAAAAAGTAATTTTAAATGGTACTTTCAGTGGCTGACATATATAATTTTAAAAATTAGTTGAGTTTGCCACGATTGGCGATGCATGCCTGGAATCCCAGCACTTGGGAGGCTGAGGCAAGGAGGATCTCAAATTCAAGGCCAGTCTGGACTACACAGGGAGACCTTGTCATTAAAAAAGAAAATTAGTAAATTTGAAAAATTTTTAAAAGTCCATTTGGATGCTCCCCTAACGCCTAATGGCCCTCCTCATATCAAAAGGTTATGTAAATATGGGGTAGGTCACACCTATAGGCCTTGGCTACACAGGAGGCTGAGACAGGAGAATGGTGTGAGCCCAAGAAGATCAGCCTAGGCAACAATGTAAGACAATATATACAAGCTTGTGAAAAAAGGCAACCAACAATTTTTCTTCACCCTGAAAAGAGCAAACACAAGCTTACCATTTTACTATGCACACTGCAAATACTGTTTTGGCATTATTAACAGACACAAATGACGTCAAAGTACATTGAATGCTATATATATGAATAATATACATATCCTATTCAGACTCAAGTTATTATCCACCTATCAATACTAATAATGAGTAAATAAGAAAATAATATACTTCAGTTAACATTTATTAAACATACATTCCCAGCACTATGTTAAGCTATAAATAGAACATCTTATCTCTTATATTATACATTTACATACACATCAAATGACAGAACCATGTATTCACTGCATTAAAACAAAACACTGGGTTGGGGATGTGGCTCACTGGCAGATCATCTGCCTACTATGGGCAAGGTCCTGGGTTCCATCTCCATCATAAATAAATAAATTAAAGCTTAGTAATATTTGGACTAAGCAGATGGGGGGAGGTATAGTTCAATGGTAGAGCACCAGCCCAGCATGTGCAAGGCCCTGGGCTTAATCCTCAGCACTACAAAAAGAAACAAAAAGCTTAATAGTATTTGGGGAAGGAGGGTACTAAGAGCGGAGTCCAGGGCCATTACATTGAGCTACTTCCCCAGCCTAGTTTTATTTTTTATTTTGAGGCACGGTCTCAATAAATTGTCAAATTACCCTGGCTGGGCTTTAACATGTGATCTTCCTGCCTCAGCCTCCCAAAGTACTAGGATTATAGGCTGTACCTACAGACCTGCACCATGGGCTTAGCTTAATAGTATTTTAAAACATTAATTTTGTCTGAAGAGTAAGCCAACCAAAAAGCCACAGGTTATGGCAAGGTGTAATAATAGCAACTAGATTTATAGACACTGAACTATCCAGAAAATATTCTCTTTAAAATTCAAACTACTTACCAAAAGCCCTGTTACTCCCACAAAGCAGATTAGCAATTGAAATTCAGATCAGACAGTTGGAAGAGGAGTGAAAGAGCTCATACAGAATGAAGCCGCAGGCACAAGTCTGAATTCCTGTTCACAATTCTTCTCTCCATCCCTACCACATAAACCTACCGTACAGTAGAGCAGGTGTGGTCTGTTGCCTGCTATTCACGCTGAGCCAGTCACTTGGTTGGGCAATGGGATGTCAGTGAATGTGGGACTGGCACAAAGAACTTAAAGATCCTTTGTCCTCTGGGTCAGCCGATCACACCCTCGAGACTGCCATGAAGAGCACATGTGTCTATCACTTCAGGCCTGGGCTCCAGAGCAAGACATACAGGAGGTCCTACATCCGACCTGAAGTCTAGCACAAAGCCCAGAGGACCTGAAGCCTGTAGCAGGGATCTGGCTGACGTGCAGACCTATGTGGGAAAGACAAAAAGCTTAGTGTTGTATGCTACACGTTACTCAGTGTTTTTGGAATCTGTGTGAATGTTTTAAGATGATCGTTAGGTGGCTGGAAACCCATTCCTGGCTATGAGAAGCAGTACCCACTTGTTCACATTGGCAAGTCCAGCTAAGGCTACACCACCCAATAAGCAATATGAGACTTTGTAGATGGGGACTCTGCCTAGTGGTGAAATCACTAACAGAAGTAATGAGCCACGCCAATGCAAAGAATTATGGGACAAAAGTGGGTGTCAGTGGAGAGTGCAGAAACCAGCCCACAGATGATTAAAGCAAATCTAATGAAACAGGCTTGTCTGGTGACATATGAAGAACAGGCATGTCCCAATAGCGAATGACACAACCGTCAGCCTTGAATGATTCTCTTGTAAAAACCACAAAGCTTCTCTTTTCCACACATAACTGAAACACATTTTCACAGATCAAACACTTTGGCATAAGTGATTTAATAAAATTTGGTATTAATGTAATTTGAAAGGCCAGCACAAGAATGTTCTTCTTTGTTTTATTACTGAGGGAAGTACAGAAGCACACCTGTCATTCAAATGACACACTCACTCACTAGGGCAGCCTGGATGCTGCTGCTCGCAGTGAGCTCTGTGAATGAGGGTTTTGTAACAGTTCCAAGGAGAGAAATGAGGAAATGACTCACTGCACAGCACACACCTTATGTCTAGGACACAAGGGCACGCAGGACTCAAAAAAACAACCCATCCACATGCTGGTCATATTCACACTGGGAGAAGAAATTTAATTTCAATGACACATTACCTATGATAGTAATTTAAACTTTCTTGATTTGGTAGTTCTGTTAGAACCTAGTTTTGAATTTTGTATTTATTTTTCCTTGTCTGTTTGGCTTTTATTTTTTTTATAGGTGTAACAAATCTAAGAAGCAAGATATTTTGCCCCGATAGTATCCTGTTATTTGAGGTGACAGAGAACCCAACTTTGGTTCACTTTAATGAGAAAGAAACCATTATCATTTGTTTTAAGAGACAGAAACTCACGAGGTTGCCCAGCTGGCCTCAAACTTCCAGGCCACCTTAGCCTGTTACAAGTTAGGATTACAGGTGTGTGCCACTGTATCTAAAACTGTTATTTATTCATGTAGTGGGAATGCCTCAGATTTATTTAGTGTCAACAGCTTGATCCAGGAACTCCAAAAATGTAACTAAAATTCAGCTTCCTTTGGTTTCTTGGTTCTGCATTCTGCTGTGTCAGCTTCATTTTTAAGATTCATGTGGTAGCCGCTGGCATCTCCAGACTCCTATCTTTCCCACTGGTACAAGTCCCTGTGGAAAGGGAAGGTGGACCCCAATTCCAGTCATTTTCCTTGTTGTTGGGCAAAATACCTGACATGTGTAACTTAGAAGAGGAGAGGTCTGTTATGGCTCACAGATTCAGAGTTTCAGTCCACGCAGGGCTGGCGGGAGGGCGTGGCAAAGAAAACCTGTTCAATTCTTAGGAGGCCGGAAGCAGAGAAACAGAAGGGACGGGCCGGCTGAGAATACACCCTTCCAAGTCACCCCAACAGACCTGCCCCTTCAGGCAGGCCCTGCCTGGGAATGTGACACTTTTGGGTTACATCTTAGATCTAAACCATCACAACTCCTTTTCACACGGTTGTGATACTGAATCCAGTTGAGCAGTCTCTGTGGCCAGAGTCTCCTGTGCAGCCCTGCCAGGAGCACAGAGCCTGGCAGTTTTCAGGAGCGAGGCTCCCAGAAAGAAGGTCAGGTCTGAGTGTGAGTGGACGTGGAGCAGAATCTCCTAAGAAAGACTGTGCAAACCACAGCCCATGGGCAGACCCGTCCGGATGTCTGTTTTCATATAGCCTGTAGCAAAGGCTGGTTTTTTATATGTTTAAATGCTGTGAGGGGAGGAGATTTGAAACTAAAAAGGGGCTGGCTGTCTAGGTTTGTGGTAGAGTACATTCTTAGCATGTGCAAGGCTCTCTAGATTCAATTCCTAGCTACCAAAAATAATTTAATAATAGGTGAAAATTACATGAAAATCAAATTTTAGTGTCCATAAGTAAAATTTTGTTGGAACACAGCCGCTTCCATCCATTTACATACCGTCTGTGGCCACTTTTGTACTCCAATGGCTGACCAAGGAGGCACAGCAGAGTCCTTCTGGCCCACAAAGCCTAAAATGTTTTCTACCTCAACCCTTAAGAAAAACTGCCTTGGCTTCTACTCCATAGGTTTACACTGATGTTTTAACCTAGTACAGAATGTTTTACAACAGTACAATAATGCTATACAAAATGTAGCATTGTTATTAAACTGAAAACTCAGGGCTTTCACAGGTTTAATTTTTTGTTACTTTGTTTTGTTTTTGCAGTGCTGAGTACTGAACTCAGGGACACTCTACCACTGAGCTCCATTCCCAGTCTTTTATTGTATTCTACTGTGTACAAATTGAACTCTTTCTAGCTGGAATCTTTAAACCTTTCCACACATCTTCCAAGAACCAGTTCCAAAGGTTTTTAACTATATCCTTGGGTAAAGTCACAGCAATGACCCCACTTTTCTGGCACCAATTTCTGTGTTATTTATTCATTGCTGGGACACATTACTTGACACCTACAGCTTAAGTGAGGGAAGTTTATTTTAGCTCACCGCTTCTGAAAGTCACAGTCAGATCATGGGTGGCTGGCAATGGCAGAAGCAAATGGCAGAAGCCTGGGAGGAGAGAGGCTCTTCCCGGCATGGTAGACAGGGATCCAAGAGAGCAGAGAATGGTGGGGCTAGCACATATCTCTCCAGGTCACTTCCCAGGGTTCTGCCCTTTCCAGGTCAAGCCTCAGTGATCTGCCCTTCCAACCAGCCCTTGCCTCCTGACAACACAGGAAGTCACAGATACTCCATAACATCCAATGCCTGAGGCTTCTGGGGGACATTCCAGATCCAAACCCCAGCAAATGTATCCATGACCTTGGAGTTAAACAGAAAACTAAGGAGAAATTGTTAAACTACACGTCACTAAGATTAAGAGCTGGCTGGGGTGCAGCTCAGTGGTAGTGTTTGCTTACCAGGAGGCCCTAGGTTTGATCCCTGGTGATACACAAAGTCAAGCACACAAACACACCAATAAAAATAAAGAACTTCTATTAGCCAAAAAACACTATAAGCCATGCCTGGGATGTGTGTAAGTGGTAAAGCATGTGCTCAGCATGTGCAAGGCTCTGGGTATGATCCCCAGCATCACATGTGCACACACACAAAAGGAAGTAAAAGTCATAGAGCATAATCAATGAAGTATTTAGCTCCAGAATATATTTAAACATTCTATAAATCACTAAGAAGAAAAATTGAAGTAGCCTCATCTGTAAAAAATTCTCCCAAGGACGGATGTCGTGGTGCATACCAGTAACCACAGACTCGAGGGGCTGAGGCCAAAGAACTGGGGTTTGCAGGCCAGCCTGGGCTCTATACAAAATCCTCGTCCAAACGACAACAAGAAACACAACAAAAACAACAGGGGCTGGAGGAAGGGCACAGCGCTTAAAGTGCTTGCCTGGCAAGTGCAAGTCTTGAGTTCTATTCCCCAGCTCCACATACCGCTGGGCGTGGTGGTGCACACCTGTAATCCCAGCACTCAGGAGGCTGAGGCAGATGGATTGTTTTGAGTCCAAGGCCAGTCTGGGCCACACAGTGAGATCAGGACCAGCCTGGGCTATACAGCAGGACTCTGTCTCAAAAAGAAAAAAAAAAAAAGAAAAGAAAGAAAGAAAAGAAAAACTCTGTTCCTGAAACTCTTTTCTCAAAAAGGATTTTAAAAATGGTAAAAATGTGTATGAAAAGAAAGTTATTGTTATTATTTATCAAGGAAATACACCTTAGAACTACAATTATGCACCATTATATTCCCTCATGAATGACTTAAATTAAAAAACTTGCCAATAAAACATAAGCACACTGTAAGGTGTAGAGCAGATTGAGACTTTGATCTTGCCGGTGGTGCACAATCACTTCAGAAAACTAAGTTTCTGTCTTAAGTTACATGTATTTATAGCCAATGACTACGGAAATTCTACTCTTGGAAAATTCTACTCCCCCCCCCCCAAAAATGAATACATATCCACCAAATGTCCTATGTAAGAATGTTTATAATAGTCATTTGCTTTTGTTTTGTTCATTTTCTGCAATACTAGGGACTCCCCCTAGGGAGTGCTGAGATACACCCTCAAGCCTTTTGTTTTGTTTTGTTTTGTTTTTGAGATGGGGTCTCTAAATTGTGTGGGCTAGCCATAAACTCACGATACTCCTGCTTCAGCCTCCAAGTAGCTGAAATTGCAGGTATGTGTCACCAGGCTGGCAACAGTGTTTATCTGAACAGCACAAACTGGAAATAACCCAAATATTAATAGGCAAACTGACATATGAGCTACAGTTTGTAACACTGAACAGAAATAAAACACAAACATACCCCTGTATAAATGGGTCACAGAGATATAATCAGGGACTACAAACCATGAATCCATTTACAAGGTATTAAAAACAGGGAAAATGAACTTAGGGTGAAAACAAGCAAATAAATAGCATCGCTGTGGTAAAGTATGTTGATGGCAGCATGAAGCAGTATTCTGGAATGGAGGAAAAACTGTCCACACCGAGATCGAAGAGGAAGTTTCCTCTTTGAAAAACTCAGTGACACATTTCCTCTATAGGTCGAAGAGATGCTGCTTAGAACTGGCCTCTGAGTATCAGTGGGACCAACAGAATTCTGGAGAGGCCGAGGCCCGGAAGTGTCACTTTCTGACGGACGCAACATAGACATAATTCCAGAAGAGGTCTCGAGGCTGGATGGTGATCAGAGTCTTGACCTGCAGAAATGCATGGTGATGGTTCAAAAATTGCGATGTTCTGGGAACAGAGCAAATGACACCTACACGGGGGATATTTAAGAGAAGCCAAAACAACTGCAGAGAAGACTGACACTACCAGCAAAGTAGGAAAATATCTTGGCCTCCCATCTACGAGCTAGCCAGTTCATGAACCATTAAAGAAGGGTATGGAGCTCCTTGAGGAGGAACCATTAACATTTCCCACTGTTGCAAAATAAATATTTCCCCCACTCCTCTAAAGCACTTAGAGGGTTTTCCTGGAGACACTGAAATTGGGGGAAAGGAGGCTTTTCACACACTGTTACATAACAGGGTGTGAGCCAACTCTGAAACAAGCAAACTAAAATGACTTTTTTGGAGACAGGGTCTCACTCTGTAGCCCAGGTTCTCCTGAAGTCACATTATAGCTCAGGCTGGCCTTGGATTCACCACAATCCTCCTGCCTCAGCCTCCTGAGTGCTGGCATTACAGGTGTGTGCCACCATGCCTGGTTTACATGATGCTGGGGAACTGAACCCAGAGCCTTGCACTTGCCAGGCAGGCGCTTTAACTGCTGTGCTATTCCTCCAGCCCTCAAAATGCCTTTGTGGTCACTGGGTAAAGAACTTTAGAAGGCCAGGTGGTGAATTCTGCTCTGGCTCTAGTTCATGCTGCTTTCACCCAAAAATTTTAGTCAACTGAATCCCACACACACACACACACACACACACACACACACACACACACACACAGAATAAAAGAGAAGGTGTGATCAAATTGTATGGTATGAGTTTAAATAAAAAATTATTATCCTTGATACTCCTAAAAATCCTCCCCTTTACATCAGACACACTTCTCTCATCGCTTTCACCACTTTCTGAAGTGCATTCAAAGTAAGGAGGAGCATTTTGGGAAGTATTTAAGGTAGTGTGTCTTTTAGTATACTCTAATAAAGTATTTTATTTAAATGTTCACTACCTTTTTCATCACATCTCATCAGAAGTGGTTATTTGTGCAGTTCTCAAATGTGGAATATGAATAGAAATACTTGTCATTTGGAAGAGCTTTCACAGTCCCTGGTCTATTATGTAAAAGCCATGTAAAGAAGTACTATGGAACAGTCCCTGAAAATGCCAATGGAAGTGCCAAGAGGGTGAGTTAGAAGCACATCAGGAGGAATTTTAGGAATAAGCACAACTCTTGAGTAGGCAAAAGGCGATCGGGGTTGGTTTCATCATATCTCTGTTTAATTTACCTGTAAGACCCCAGGAAAAACCAGATGGACCATAATGGTGAACGGTGATGTATGAAGCTTCACCTGTGGCAACTCCAACTGCAGCCGATGGGCTGAATCTAATGGATTTTCCCCCATTTTATTAATAAGTAGATATACGATACATAATGTGTACATTGAGATCCAGGTTTTTTAAAATAGAAAAGATCAACACAAGCTCTGGCATATGGGTTTTAGCTCTTGATTTTACAAACTATTGCAATACCCAACAATAAACTAAATTCTTAAAAATAATTTTTACATTTACATGAGGTCTGCCATACATATTACTGTCCTTTTTTTTTTTAAAGATGATCTCTCACTATGTTGCCCAGGCTGCCCTTGAACTCACAATCCTCCTGCATCAGATACACGTGCAGCTGGCACTATAAGGATGCACCACTGCCCTCAGGTCATCTCACCATCTTCACCCAGGCTATACACACTACCTCTTTCTTCCTGACATAGACTTCAAAATTTTTGGTTATCAAAAAAAAAAAAAACAAATTCTTGGTTATGTTGATGTTCTCCAGAAAATCAAGCTGGCCCACTGCGGCAACCTGCTGTGTGCCCCAGGCAAACAGAAAGCGAGACTGCTACTGCCTGCCAGGAAGTACAGGATAGCACTCCAAGACTCCACAGCCTGCTGTTTCTATGAAATCTGAGAAACTTGGGTATCCTAGGGTGTCACTAGATAGTTCACTTAAGGAATAGGACAACTTGTTACACTTGGTACCAATTCTACTAAAAAAAAAAAAGAGGTGTTGTGGGGGGGGGGGTGCTGAAAGAATGGCACAGCAGTTAAAGCACTTGTCCTGCAGGTGAAAGGCCCAGAGTTCCATTCTCTGCACCTCATAGGCCAGGCATGGTGGCACATGCCCGTAATCCTACTGCAATCCGAGTATGCAGTCTCGCTCTGTAGAGCAAGATGCAGTCTCAAAAATAAATAAATAATAAAAAATTTAAAAAGAGGTGCAGGGCTTGGTGGGCTGCTTCAGATTCTGAAGCTGCATATTCTAGACTGGGAATATTATTTCAACCCATTTAAATGTTTCAGAAAGTTACCAGCTTTGTGGAGTCCAGCAAAAGAGAAAACACAGGAATTTTAGGCCATCAAAATCATTTGCTGAGAATCCATGACATTAGAGGATTCTTTGTTATTTAGGGTTTAAGGATGCTGTGGACTACTGGCAAATTTTAACAGGAGAACTGCAGCCTAGATTTGAGGGTCCTGGTGCAATGTGGTATCTTTTCTGGCAAAAAAAAAAAAAAAAAAAAAAAATCCCTTTCAGATGAGAAGCAAACTCCTGGAGTGCTATCTACCTAAAAGATACTGTGGAACTCCTGACACAGTTATTAGAGACTTTTAAGATCTATCAAACCATAAATTTGGTTGGATGCAGCAGTACCCATCACAAAACATGAGTTATGTTTATAGATCCCCGGGGGCACAAGTAATCTACCACAGCAGGTGGCCCGAGCTCCCTTCCACCACAGTTCTCTAGTACAGTGACACACTACTTCACATCTGTGAGCAGCCAACAGAAATAAAACTGGGGCTTGGATTGCCGGGACACTCGGTATACGGGCTTGAGCCAGCACTGGCTGCTGGAACCACAGCTCCACTCAGGAATGGTCCAGAGATGACGTGAAGTGGAGTCTTCAGGGCACAGCTTGCTCTATGTGCTGAGGAAACCTGGTGTGCTAACATGTAGTAGACACAATATGACCACAGTAATATTGGCAGCATTTTTGACATTGTGATGGGTAGCCATATCTCCATTTTACATTATTTATGACTATCAGCACTTTGGAACTGTCATAGGTATTACATTATTCAATCAAGAAAGCACATATTTACTATATATTAATTATAACAGTCTCTCCTAAAATCCCATGTTATTTTATTTCATATATTCAAAAACTTTTTCTTTTTTATGGTACTCGGGGGAGGAATCTAAGGTCTTTGTACTGAGCTATGTCCCCAGACGTTTTATAACTTCTTAATTTTTAGACAGAGACTTGCTAAATTGCCCAGGCTAAACTTGAGCTTACTTTGCAAGCACAAGTCCCTGAGTTCAATTCCCCAGGACCACATAAATCCAGGTGTGGTGGTGCACACCTATAATCCCAGGACTTGGGAAGCTGGGGCAGAAGGATTGTCATGAGCCTGGACTACGTAGTGAGTTCAAGACCAGCCTGGGCTACTGAGTGAGACCGTGTCTCAATAAATAAATAAATAAATAAATAAATAAATAAATAAAATATTTTTTTAAAAGATAGATGAAAGGGTTGAGGCTGTAGTTCAGTGGTAGAGTGCTTGCTTAGCATACATGAGGCAGGTGATTCTCCAACACACACACACACACACACACACACACACACACACACACACACGGTATGTGTCTACAAATAAAAACTTGTTTTCTGAGAAACCCAATGTCAATTTTAATTCTAATCCAAAAGTTCACGAAGGAAGAAATTTCTGAAAGGAACAAATTACTCAGAAAAGCATACAGGTATGACACGTTGGGTGTATAATCTGCAATCTGATCTGGAAGAAAAAATGTTGAAGGGGAAGAGGCAGGGAAAAGAAATGGAGCAAGAGCCCCCTAACCGTAACACTCTCCAAACTTCCCCAAACCTCCAGGCCTGAGGAACAAAGGACTTAGGATCAACCATAAAGATGACACAAGTTAAAACTAGGGCTCTGGAGAAGCCCCCTGGAGCTCACGGTAAAAGGGCAACTTAATCTCTGTGTCCCTCAGGTTCCTCAGGCTGGGAGCCCTGACACCCTCTCCCTCTTGGGGCTACAGGATGAAACAATATATGTAAAGCACGTAGGACCAGACCTGGGTCTTAATGAACACACCCCGCACGTTAGCCACTGGCTTCTCAAACACTCCCACTTAGAGGAATTACATCACCCTGGCTTTAGAGGGGTATAATTTGTCCCTGTCCCCTTCCCTCCTCTCTTCTTCCCTTCCTTTTGCTTCTCTTCTTTCCTCCTCTTCTTCAACTACAAGCCAAAATAAATCTTTCCTTTTAAAAATTGAGTTTCTCAGGTACTACAGAGATTGGTGCCCATCTACTTGAAACTTGAGATCACTGAAGAGGACGAGGTCAAGACACCTAATACGGTGATTATTCCTGTTAGTTCAGTCATTTTCCATTCCTGCTGCAACAAGCAACCACAAGTTTAGTGGATTAAACAATGAAGTTTCTTATCTTACAACTTGGAAGACCAGAGTGTGAAATGAAAGTTAAGGTGTGAACAGGGCTATGTGTCTTCTGGAATGCTGGAGGCTCCAGCGGGCACAGATGAGAGCGGGAAAATGAGACATACAGACAACTTTATTTTTTCTTGAGACAGGGTCTCGCTCAGTAGCCCAGGCTCGTCCTGAACTCAGGCTGGAGCCCAGACTCACAGCAATCCACCTGCCTCAGCCTCCCGAGTGCTGGCATTACCAGTGTGTACCACCACACCTGGCTTAGGTGGTGCTGGGAATACAAACTCTGGTACTTAGCACTTGATTTAGTGCTTGCTAGGCAGGTGCTTTAACTGCTAAGCCATTCCTCCAGCCTACTTTTTTTTGAGACATGATCTCACTTTGTAGCCCAGGCTGGTCCTAAACTCACTGGTGTAGCCTAGGCTGGCCTTGGGCTCAGGACAATCTGCCTGCCTCCGCCTCCTGAGTGCTGAAATTGTATGTGTGCACCACGATGCCTGGCTATATGTGGTGCTGGAGAATCGAACTCAGGGCCTTGAGCTTGCAAGGCAAGCACTTTAACTGCCATGCCATTCCTCCAGCCCCTGCAACTTTTATTTATTTTTTCAGCTGTGAACACCTAGAAAGGACTTTTTTTAAAAATCTTTTTTCCTCATTTTATATATAGATATAGATATAGATACACACACACACACACACACACACACACACACACACACACACACACACACACGTTGTGCACGTTTCAGACGCCACCCACGTTGCTTGGCTTATGGCAGGTACCCTTCCAAGCCAGCAATGTCCATCAGAGTTCTTCCAGAGTTGCATCTTTCTGCTTCCTTCTTCTGCTTCCCTTTTTCACTTTAAGAACCCTTGTGACCACATTGGCTTTACCCAGATAAATCAAGTTAATCTCCTACCTTACGAACAGCTGATGAGCAACTACACCTTGATCTGCAACTTCTCTTCTTATTTACCATGTAACCTAACAGAGCCATGGGTTTAGAGAACAGGATGTGGGTCCTGTCCAGGGGAATTCCAGAGACTGAATGTTTGCACACTGTGATGGTTAATTTGATTGTCTACTGGCTGGACTGAGATGCAAGAAGATTATGAGAACACACTTCTGGGTTTCTGGGTGTGTGCAGGTAGGGGAAAGGTATTCCAAAAGTGGCACATAGACCAGCATTCTGAGGGGAGAAGACCTGTTCTGATTGTGGCTGGCATTGTCCAACAGCCCCGTAGCCTGGACGGAACTCCACGGGGACGGGGGAAAGCTGGCCTGGACTTGCGGGCTTGACTCTACCTCACCGGATGCAGCGTTAGCTGCTGACGGTGCCTGTGTGCACCAGGCCCCGGCTTTTCTCTCCTCTCAAACTGGGCCCACACCAGCAACCCTCCAGGGAGCTTCCAGTCCTCAGTCTTCAACGGGGCTGCATCCTCAATCTCCCTTCTTTGGAGGCTTTCGTTTTTGGACTGAGGTGCTACTGGATCCTCTAGCTCCCCGGCATGAAGAAGGCCACTGTGGTCTCAGATTCTGTAAGCCAATTTAATAAATCTCCTTTCCTAACTATATGTATCTTATATACAATACATACACATTTGACTGATTCTGTTGTACACACCCCTAAAATTCATAGGTTGAAACCTAATCCCCAAGAAGATGGTATTTGGAGATGAGGCTTTTGGGAGGTGTCATAGTTATTTTTTTGTTGCTGTGACAGAATACTTCACATCTACAGTATAAGGGGGGAAAGGATTATTTAGCTCAGTTTCAGAAGGCTGCATTCCTTTCATGGGTGGCCGGCAATGGTGGAAGCACATGGCTGCAGCCTAGCTGAAGGAGGCTGTTCACAGCCTGCCAGGCAGGAAGTCAAGTCACCAAGGAACGGTGCAGCTAGCATACACCTTCCAGGTGATATCCCAGTGTCCTGCCCCTTCCTGGTCAAGTCCCAGTATCTACTTCTTCCAGGTTAAGCTCTAGTGATCTACTTCTGAGTTACATGCCCAGTAATGTGCCACCTATCAATAATTTACCACATGTCCCTAATCCACCACATGCCTATAATCTACCCATCCTAACCAGGCTCTTTTATTTCCCCACTATTTTTATTAATATACATATGCAATACATAGTGTTTACAATGAATTTGTGTATTTCGTGCACATACGTATCATATCAATTTTACAATCCCTTCCCATTTTTAACCCTCCCACCCTCTCCCTATCCCTTCCCCCAACTCCGGCTATCACTTCATGTGGTTCTACAGAATGTCTCCGTTCTGGGTTTTCCAAGTCAGAGAAACTATACAATACTTAACATATTAATCTTCCGCATCTAAATCATTTCACTTACGTCACCACTCTAACTCAGCTTCCTATTCCTCAAATGGGTCATAGTAGTTAAATCTTGATACCTCTTCTCTGAATCCAACCAATCCCTATATTGAGATATTTACCAAAAGTTTTTGTTTTCTATATTTTGCTATATCTTTGTTGCTATTCTTAAACCTGGCCTTACCCACCAGTTCACATTAGAAAATAACTACATGCATGTAGTTCAAAAGACTAGTAAATTTGGGAAAGAAGAAAAAGAAAAAAAGTTAAATTTCAAATGCTTAGCTAAATACTGGAAGGTACATGTTTGTACATTCACAGGGTTGTCTTTATATCAATCAGTTTTTTTAGGATAAGTCTTCATCAGTGACCTAATAAGTGAATTGCTACAATAAAACAAAGTTAGAACTATATCACATTGCTACATTAAATGAACTTAAATCTATACCACAAAAATATACATAAAGTAACAGATCTGAAGGCAAATTTAGTTATTTCAGAAATTTTTAACTTGCATAACTTATTTAATCATATTTCACTGATTACTAACATTCTGCTAGATTTGGTTTATAATTTTATCTGTCTATTCGTCCATATATTCATGCATTTGTATTCTTAAGAGATTTTATGTCAATTCCCCATGTTGCATTATTAATTAATAATTATTCTATTTTGCACACTACTATACTATTACTAAAAATAATGTTGTGGGGAGATTTCACAGATTTTATAGAAGAACTCCTACTGTTTTAAAAGTATATCAACAACATGATTTAATTACCAGTCTATTTTTTAATTACATTTTCTCTTTAGATGTTACCTTTCCTCCAAGCTGTTTTGGTGCTGCTTATGTTTCCGCCTCTCAAAGAAGATAAACTCACATTCAACATCAAAAAAATGAATTGCTTCATTCAACAAGCTTAAGACTTTATCAATTTGCTACATTAAATGGACTTAAATCTGTATCACATAAGTATGCTACAGTTAAAGCAATAGATAAATAGCTATGCTCAGTTATTTCAGATTTTTTGACTTTCATACATTGATTACTTGTATTTCACTAATAATTAACATTTTGCCTATCAATTCATCCCTAATTTCATGCATAGCCTTACTTTTTTCTCAGCTCATTCTCCTCTAGCTGTTGTCACTTTTTCTCTGGGGTCATTGGTGTCGCTGGCCTCCCTTTCACTTTCTAAGTTTCCTTTAAGAATTCTCTGCAATACTGGCTTAGTGGCTGCAAATTCCTTTAAGCTTTCTATATCATGGAAAGTTTTAATTTCTCCCTTTAAATTAAAAAGATAATTTTGTTGGATATAGTAGTCTTCGTTGGCATTTATGTTCTTTTAGAGCTTAGATGACATTGCTCCTGGCTTTTAGAGTCTGGACTGAGAAGTCCGCAGTTATCCTGATGGGCTTATCTTTGCTTCCCTTTTTCTCTTTGTGTTGACTTTCTAGTATTTCAATTATGATGTGTCGTGATGAGGGTCTCTTCTGATCAAAGTTGTTTGGTGTTCTATATGCCTGCAATAGTTCCATGTTCATTTCTTTTCTTAGATTTGGGAAATTTTCTTCCATAATTTCATTAAATATGTCCTTTAAGCCTTTTGTTTTGTCCTCAGTCTTCTCCTGGACTCCCATAATTCTGAGGTTGTTTCTCCTTGAATCATCTATCAGCTGTTGTAACGATTCACTTCCTTTCTTATTTACTTTGTGTTCTTCATGGCCTGTATGCTGCAGCTCAGTCACTTTATTTTCTAGGTCTGACATTCTATTCTGAAATTGTTTAATGTGCCTGCTTATTATTTCCTGTGTGTTTTTCACTTCCTGAATATCTGCATTCAATTTTTTCATATCTCTGTTGTGTTCTCTAATTTCTTGTATTGCCTCCATTATCTTCTGGTTATTTCTTCTATGGTCTCTTTTTGCTTTTCAAGGCTTGCTTTTAGCTTAGCTATGTGTTGGTGTAGCTCTTGCACTGTCTGTTTTATTTCCTGCTTTAATTCAATGTATTTCTGGGCCCAGAAGTTACCATCATTTTTGCCATTTTCATCTTTGGATTCTGCAATTTCAGTATCCCTGGTATCATCTTCTGGGGTGTCAGGTCTTTTTGTAGGAGAGTTGCTACTGCGTTTCCCCATGGTTCTGCTATCTCTGGCTGTCTCTGGTGCGCAGGAAAGAAGGGTATGGTGAAGGCTCAGTCCTAGATGCCTCTGGAATCCTCTGGCCCAAGGGACAGACAGGGTGATGGAATTCCCGGTCCTAGATGCCTCTGGAAGCCTCTGGGACTCAGGATTGACAGTGTGGTGTAATTCCCTGGAAGCCTCTGGAAGCCTCTGGCTCATGGGATAGACAGGTGATGGACTTCCTGGTCCTAGATGCCTCTGGCGTGCAGGGCAGCAGTGAACCAGAAGCCTCTGGCATGTGCCAGAGGAATGGGGCAATGATCCCCCTTTTGAGGTCTCTTGTTCCCCTGGGTCCACTCAGCACAGCTCTCCATCTGTCCTGGCTTCCCTCCCCCAGAGCAGGGCTCTCCACCCGCGGAGCAGAGGTGCCCCTGAGCCGTTCAGGGGATCATCAGCCTTTTTCCCCTCTTTTCTCCTCTCTGCCACTTGTGCCAGTTTCTTTCTAGGCACTGTTTAACAGTGACTCCCAAAGCCCAGATGTGCTCTTCTGAGCTTTCTTTTACTCTAAAGGATTCAGTCTTGGTCTTTTTTTTTTTTTTTCCCCCTTCTTTTTAAAATGGCTCCTGCTGACGTCACTGCCTGTGAAACAGCTGCTGAGCGCTGTTTCTGATTTGGGACTGCCTGCGGGTTGGTGTTTTGGAGGCTGGGCCCGCCAGCTGCCAACAATTCCCACTTCTCCAGATCTGCACTGACCTCAGGCTGAGGTTCTGGCTCTGGACTTTCCTCCATCTGTGGTCTGTGGATGCCGGCAGCTCAGGATTGCGCAGAGTCGGCTGCTTTTTGCCTCCTCTTCCAATGTGACTTCAGGATTTCTGACCCTCCCGCAGCCTCCTGTCCATTGTTGGGTGATCTGTCCTCTCCCAGCTCTGTCAGACGTTCGGGGCCCATGTCAGCTTTCCTCTGTCCGCAGGTGCCTGTGGCTCCAGCCATTTGCAGCCAGCCTGCAGCAGCTTCCTGGACTACTGGGATTTTTTTTTTCTCTGCTTTCGATGATCCTTTGGAATTTCTGACCTTCCCCTGGCCTCCTTTCAGTTGCTGGGGATGTTCCTCCCTTTCCTAGCTACACTGAACACATTTTTTCTAACTAAATTCTCGACTTTTTAAGTGGGTTGATGAGGAGACATTGTGCAGTGCTTTTACTCAGCCACCATCTTGACCGGAAGTCTCCTAACCAGGCTCTTAACAGCACATGGTTCCACAGGCATTCTACAACATCCAAATACAGGAAGCCAATATGCCCAAGTACAGATGACTGGATAAAGAGTATTACTCTGCCATTAACAAAGACACATTAGAGACATTTTTAGGAAAATGGATGCACTTTGAGACTAAGATACTCAGTGAAATGAATCAGACCCAGAAAGTTGAATATTATATGGTTTTACTAATATGAGAAAACCAAGGCATAAAAACTGTAAGAGGCACAAGAAAGTGAGAAAATGAACTTTGTAGAGAGATAAAGGGAAAGGGGGATGAAGAGGGTGGGAAGGAGAGAGATGACTTGTAAAAAAATAGAACCAAATAAGGGTGATAGTGAGAGTTAGGAAGGAGGGGGAGTTATGGGAAGGTTAAAAAGAGAGAGGTGAAGGTGAAGGGATTGTAATTTGATGTAATATATATGAGCACAAAACACTCAAGTGTAAATATTTCATACATATATTAATAAAATGGGAAAAAAGTTTGATAAACAAACAATTGTGAAACAGGAATGTAATTTCATTACTTTACTTTTCTTAACAAAATATTTTCCCTCCATACTCTTACTTAGTTTGACCTTCTATATAATTTCAAGATAAATAATGACCTAAAAAAGCTTGAAAAAAAATCTAAATACATGAAGCTTTTGGGAGACATTCCAGTAACACTTTGCCCCTGGCCTCCAAAGGACTCATGTCCACTTTCTTATGCAAAATGCATTTAGTTCATCTCTAAGAGTTGCCAAAGTCTCAACCATTCCAGCACTGCTAAAAAATTCCAAGTCCAAAGCCTCCTCTGAGAATCAAAACAAACTCTTAGCTATAAATTCTTACAAAAGTCAAAGAAACATTAGGCACTTCTGTCGAGGTTTGGATCTGGAGTTTCCCCTAAAGTCTCATGTTCCTATGGATACTGTTGTAGGGTTGGGAGGTGGGGTCTGGCTGGAATGGGCAGGTGCTTAGGGCTTGACTCCAAGGGGTGTGTGCTGGATCTGCCCTTCCTCCCAGGCTCTCTGCTCCACCATGCTGTAAGGATCTCTGTCTCCCTGCAGCTCTAGCTCTAGCTGGGGCTCCATATGTGATTCCACCATTTTCCAGCCGCCCAGAACAGAATGAGACCTTCTGAAACTGTAAGCCACAATAAATCTTTCCTCCCTAAGTTGAGTTTTGAGTCACAGCATTGAAAAAGTAACTAAGACAACTTCAAACATACAATGGCACGGGGTAAACATTCTCATTCCAAAAGGGAGGAATAGGAAGACAGAAAGCAACTGGACCAAAGCAAGTTCAGCAGGGCAAAGGTTAAAAATCTGTAGCTCCATTGAATCCTGTAGTTCTGTGTTTAGCATTTGCAGTAAACTGTGTCGAGATGTGAGGTCAAAACAGTTTGGATGCACCTCCATAGCCCTGTCCCCTATTCCATTGCCTCTGGCTGCAATCTCCATAGCTACTCCTCTGTCCCTGTTCACAGCCTGTAGCTCTTTCTTCAGCAAATGATTGATGTTTCTGGCACCTCCAAATTTCCCTACTGCACCTTATACTTCTTCACAACGTCATGCATTGCCCTCCCAGGGGCACACTGCCTGGCCTCCAGGCCTTCCTCTGAAATCTGGGTGGAAGCCAGATGACCCCACATGATCCCACAGCTCCTGCATCCTGAGGCCAGCACCACAGGGATGCTGCCAAGCTTCACCAGCAGTCCGGCCCCTTGGACAACCACTGCCAAGGCACCTGAGCTCTTAGATGGCTGAACTGCTTGGGAATCTTTTTCTTGGCTTCCCCGCAGGATACCCGGGGGTGTGGGGGGGTCTCTTTTCAAAGCCAAAGTCCTTTGCCTTTGCACCCTTTAAATGGTGAAGAGTGGGGTCCTGCCGATTCCTGAGAGACCCTCAAGGTGTCTTTTTTATTGTTCTGATTCCAAATACTTGACTTCTTTTTAGTGTGAATCTCTTTAACAACTATGCTGTCTTCTGCCTCATCTCTGCAGTACATTTTAATCTGCCAAAATTGTGAACATTTTATATTTTTTTCCTCTGTCATTGTTTTTCTGCTTTTCACTAAAAGTTGGCTAAAAGCTGCAAGCAGTAACCATGCTACAACATAAACATTGGACTACCTTGAAATTTCCTCTGCCAGATTAAGCAGTCCACTTCCTTAATCTCAGTTTTAGGCAAAAATCTCAGGACAAGGGCAAATTGCCAACACACTTTTTACCAGAGCATACCACTTATGATTTTTTGACCAACTGCCAATTAAGTCCTCCTTCCCACCTGAAACTTCTCAAGCCTGGCCTTAATAGTACATGTTTCTTTTAGCTTTCTGGTGTTCTGGGCTCTGACCAGAAGCTCTCATTAAGTTTGGCTTGCAGCATTCTAGGGCTTCACTAGCTGGCATCTTTAAACCTTTCTAAACTCCTCCCATTGACCAGTTCCAAAGGCTTCTAAATCACATCATTGGCTAAAGTCACAGCAATAGCACCACTTTTCTGACATGATTTCTGTCTGTGATGTCTTAGTTCCTTTTTCTTTGCTGTGACAGAACACCCAACATCCACAACATAAGGGAGGAAAGGGCTATTTAGCTCACAGTTTCAGAAGGTCTCAGTTGACTCATGGGTGTCTGGCAATAGCCAAAGCACAAGGTAGTCTCCTACCTAGATTCCTACAGCTAGGTTCATGGCATGACATACAGGAAGCCAAGTCAGCAAGAAAGGGAGAACTTCTGTACATCCTCTAGGTCAGGTCCCAGTGTTCCACCCCTTCTGGGTCAGGCCCTAGGGTCCTGCCCCTTCTGGGTTAAGCCTCAGTGATCCACTTCCAGGTCACACATCTGGAAATGTACCACACACCCATAATCTATTACACAACTCTAATCCACCTCATGCCTGTAACACCTCTCTCTCACCAGGCCCCACCTTTCAATAGCACATGATTCCATAGGCATTCCACAACATCCAAATACATTAGGCTTTTGGAGGACATTCCAGATCCAATCATCACGGTGGGTGCCTCGGTTGTGGGGAAAAAACCCTCACGAATGGAATTAGACAGAGTTCTTATGGAGGAACAGAGAGCTCCCTTATCTCTTCCATTACATGAGGGCACAGCAAGGTGATGGCTATCTGAATGAGACAAGAGCCCTCATCAGACACAGAATCTGCCAGCATCTTGATCTTCCCAGCCTCCAAAAGCGCAAGGAATAAATTTCTGTTACCCAGAGTTCATGTAGTCCCATTATTTTCATTACAGTATCCCAAACAGACTATTACTAGGGCCATTACTCTGCATAATGCAACTAATAACTCATAAGACCAAGTGAGATAAAGAAATAGTACAGGGGAATGGAATTGAATGTGACTGTAGATGGGGAAGGCAAGGAAAGCTTCAAGGAAAAAGTGGATTTATTCTGACCCTAACAGCAGAGATTTAGTTTCCAAAGCCGAATACAGATGGCAGAGTACAAGGCAACAGTCCTTGTAAGAGAAGACGTAAGAATGGGATCTGGAAAATGTGTGCCACAAAGTGGACACAGGAGACCAAGGGTGGAGTATTTCCACTGAAGAAAAGGTTCACAAAGGAAGGAAAAAGTAAGAGAGAAGACAGAGAGGCTGGGGGTGGGGAGCTTGATCTCTGATTCTAAAGCTAAATGACCCCACAATGATTTTTAACATTATCATGTATTGATGGAGGACCACTGGGAATTAAAAGCTTTTTAACATAATGATATCTTAATGAAACACCATCAGAAGATCACTAAAGACAGCACCTGCGTAGACTGAAGTAGGGGCCAGAAGTGTCCCCTCCAGTGAACAGCAAGAGAGGATCAAAATTTGATTTTTCCCTACTTTCAACACACCTATCCAAAGAAAAAAAAACAGAAGATTTTATTTAAAACACATGATATAAAATAACACGCAAAATATTACAAAAAAATTTTTAATGAGAATTGGATCTTTTCCCCCATAACACGGCCAATTCATGCTAAGAGTAATGTTGCAAATCAAATTCTCTTATTAGAGGTTGCATCAAATCTTTTTCTTCATTTTCAGCCTTGTGTACTATAAAGATTGCATTCCACAGGTAAATCATATGAGGACAGTATTGCATATTTCACAATATTCAAGTATTTTTAGGTCAGTTGTTCCAAAGATCACAGTAATACTTTCAACAGCTCATCTCCAGGATGCTCATTACCTCAGGTATTACATGTTTGAAAATACATTACTATCTATGAGTAATGGCTTAAAAATATCTCACTGTACAAAAGGTCAAAAGTGCCAGGCAAGTTTCTCTTCCTCCTGCCCTTGAACTATGTATCTTAGGTCACTTTCCAGTAAGTAAGACTCTCAATGCCTCAGGTTTTCTTGCAGGGACTGTGCTTATCTCCAAACAGTAGTTACTCCATAACCACCACGCTGGTCCTTGCTTTGGTCACACTTCCCCAGAATTTCCCAAACTGTTGGTGTCATTTTCCACTTGACCTGGAGGTATTTAAAGCTTTGCTCTTAGATTCAGACTGTGTAAAAAATCCAACATGACTTTTCTCTTTAAAAAGAGTCTTCCTTCAAACACAAATCAGTGGGGAATGAGTATGGTTAGAAAATTTAATTTATGCCAGGTGTGGTGGTACATACCTGTAATCCCTGCACTATAGGAGGCTGAGGCAAGAGGATCACAAGTATGAACCCAGCCTGCGCAACTTAGTGAGACCTTGTCTCAAAATAAAAATAAAAAAGGGCTGGGATTATAGCTCAGTGCAAAGGCCCTGGGGGCCTCTCTTAAAAAGAAAAGTTAATTTATAATGGAAATGGAGTAAAATATAAATGCCATAAATATATGGCAAAAGGAAGAGGATTTCTCACATTAAAATCAGAAGAACACTAATGGGGTAAGAGAATGTGATCATGTCAGAAGCTCAACTCTAGATAATTAGGAGCACCCAAGAATGCTAATTATCTCAATATTAGGGAGGCAAGCAGGGCAGCCGTCTTTCTATTTCCAGTTGTGAGTCCAAGTGCTCAAGGGATCTGCTTTTGGTAAGGACCTATGCCTTCTTATGTCTTCTCTTTTGAGATACACTGGTCCCCTTTTTATGGAGGTCCACCTCACAAAACACTGCTGTGAAGTCTTCCCCCATCCTCATTAAGGAAACACACAGAGGCTTGTCCAGTCCCTTCTGTGACTGCTGGAGAGACAGAATAAGGAAGTCAAGAAAAAGAGGAATTGTCCTATCGCACTTCTTCTCAGATCCCAAAGGAGGTGACAACAGTGGACTAAGCCAGCAGGTGACCCAGGGCCTAGCCTGGGGTTGGGAAAGATACAGGCACCAGGGGGAACACTCCTGGAGGGCTTGGGGGACGGGACAGGACCGGTACAGCAAGAGGCAGCAGCCTGCTGGCTAAGCAGGCCACCGCACCTGTGAACCTGGAGCCTGGGTTTGCATCAGCACACTCCAACTGACTGACCTGGCTGAATTACCCTCTGCGATTCAGGTTCCTTGACTATAGAAGGGAGCTAAATACGAAATGCTAGTGCTTTCCTAAGGAGACTGGGAACACCAGACTACAAAGCACATACCAAAAGTTCAGGACGATGCCCGACTCACTTGTCCTAGGGGGCTTGTCCTCGAAGGCAGCAGCGTAAGTGACCAGCACCTGCCTCCTGGCTCCTTTTTTTTTTTTTTAGGCAGGCCTTGCTCTGTAGTCCAAGCTCATCCTGAACTCACTAAGTAGCCCAGGCTAGCCTCAAACTCAGGGCAATCCTCCTGCCTCAGCCTCAGTGCTGGGATTACAGGAGTGTGTCACCACATCCAGCTTATATGGTGCTGAGGAATTGCACCTATGCCCTGGCCAAGAGCTGTAACCACTGAGCCACACCCCAGCCCCTCCTGGCTGTTTCTTAACCATGCCAGGCATCCCCATGCCTCAGTCTGTGCAGATGCAGCGTCCGTGCCCCCAGTGTCCTTCCTCCCCAATAATTTCCATGGCTTGCTCCCTCGAACCCCAGGCCTTTCTCATGTGTCACCTTCACTACGGAGTCCTCAACCCACCTTCTCCATATCATATATACTTCTATCTCTAATACATTTTCTTATTAAAAGGGTGGATCTGAGCCAGGCGCGGTGGAGCACACCTGTAACTCCAGCTGCTTGGGTGGCTGAGGCTGGAGGATCACAAGTTCAAGGTCAGCCTGGACAACAGTGAGGCCCTATTTCAAAATAAAAAGAGTAGGGAGGTAGCCCTGGGGCAGTGTCCCTGAGTTAGATCTTCAGAAATGGAAGAAAGAAAAAAATCTGCACTTTTTCACACACACATACTACTGATAATAAACCCCAAGCTCTGTGTGGGCAGGTATTGTTCAGCCTCCCAAGTGCTGGGATTACAGGCATGCACTACCACGCCCCGCTTATGTGGTGCTGGGGAATTGAAGTCAGGTACTTAGTGCTTGCAAGGCAAGCGCTTTAACTGCTGAGCCATTCCTCTAGCCCGTTTTGTTTTGTTCATTAATATACCCCCAGTATTCAGAACAGCACTGGGGTGCTGAAGGTGCGCAGTAGGTGCTCATTAAACACGAGTCACCACTTACCAGTACATCTGTCCCTCTGCGAAGGCAGGCAGGCAGGCAGCCTGTCTTCTAGCTATTACCAACCAACTCTCCCATGTGGCTCCTAACTGTACTCTCATCCGCAAGACATGACACTTCTGTTCCCCTCTTTGACAGTACTTGATATTGTCAGACATTTCAGCTCCTTTTTGCCAATCCAAATAAACCATTTTCCATTTTAATTTGCATTTATTACTAAGTTTGAGTATCTTTACATGTGCTTATTAATCAGTTTTATTTTTTTCCTTCTGAACAGAAATAATCTGTTCATATCTTTTGCTCAAGTTTTCTGGACACCAATCTGGTGTCTGTTGTATGTGAAGTGATCTTTTGTTTGGTTGGTTTGTTTTGGTACTGGGGATTGAACCCAGGGCCTTGTGCATACCAGGCAAGCACTGTACTGCTGGCCTACATCCTCAGTCTGGAAGTGGTCTCCCCCACCAACCCCTGGTACTGGGGACTGAACCCAGGACCCTTGCACTGAGCTGTAGCTTTGGCTCTATTTTTATTTTTTAATTTTGAGAAGAGGATCTCACCAAGTTTCTAAGTGAACCTTTGCTTCTGTGCCCGAGGGTACTGGGATTACATGTCTGTCCCACACACCACCTAGCATTACCTTTTAATTGTGCTTTATTTTATTTTTCAGAGTTTTTTTTTTTTTTTTTTTTTTTTTTTTTTTTTTTTTTTTTTTTTTTTTTTAGATCTCGGTGGTACTGGGAATTGGACTCAAAGACTTCATTCACACTTTACACTGAGCTACAACCTAGCCCTTAAATTTTTTTTCTTTTTCTTTTTTCAACATTATAAGTCAAGTGGAAAATGAGATCCTCCTGTCTCAGCGTCTTAGAATGCTGGGATAACAATTATGTGCCGTGATATACAGCTGCCTTTTAACTTTTTAAGTCTTGTTTTTCATGTATGTAGGCTGCCATTCCATTTTTAAATGCAAATTAATATGTCAATTAACTATTAAAAGATGTTCAGACTTTTCTTACATATATAACTTAAAGTACATTTTGAAAAAATATGTGGATTTATTTTTCAGCAAGATCTATGTCTATCTTGTAGAATATCAGTCTTCCATGAACAGGTTTGGGAAAATTCCTTTTTTAAGGTCAAGAGGCTTTTGAGCAAAATATAATGGGAAAAAGCATACTAGAACTGAAAATATGTCTGCTCTCTTAATGTTTTATGTGGGGAATTCTGACTCATCATCTTGAGTTTACATAGTTATTCAAAAACTCTTGACCGATTTACACATGGCTGAATTCATCACCCCATGTGAAGTTCTTGTTTTATCAAAGTATTTGACTAGGCTGAAATCAGTGTGTACACTGCTCCAACAAGGAGCTGAGCAGGCCCAGAAAGCCCTTTCCACGAAACCCTTTGTCGGTGCCTCCGTGTGTCTACCTTCACATATGAAAGGTTTAATGTCACTGTAATGTTGATCTTATTTTTTAATTTAATGTTCTGGAGCGAAGTAATGGTATTCGGTCAATACAGTCACTTTATTTCACCTATCTGATAGTTACCACTGACTGTTAAGTGCTTAAACTCTAGAGTGAGAGAGGGGCTAAGCTGAAAGCACCACTCCTCAGACTGCCAAGGACACCCTCCAGGATCCATACCTACTCTCATTCCTCAAAGAGAGAAACAGGAAGAGGCTGCTTTTGAAACTCAACCTGATCCTCTTTTTCCTCCTTCTCATTTACAGTCTCAGATGGGGAATGTTGATAACTTAAATCCTGTTTGAATTCCCTCACTGATGTTTTCATTTTAACTTCTATACATCTTGTCACAATTTAGATTCTAGATAATCAATAGAAAGGTTGTATTAGCATTGTTAACCAAATAATAAATATTATTTATGACAACCAAAGAATATGCTATTAGAACAAAAAGTAATTACCTTCAATAGAAACTATCACCTTTTAAAGTTAATAATTATCACTGATAATTTCTTCATTTATTTTTGGCACTAAAGATTGAGCCCATCAGAGCTTCTTATCAATTACCTACACACACATACACAGGAAACTGAACCCAGGGCCTTGCAATGATGTTTTTGGTTAACCGGTTGGCTGTTGGGTTGGTTGTTTAGAGATGAGGTCTTACTTTGAGGCCCAGGCTGGCCTCAAACTCATGGCAATCTTCAGCCTCAGTTTCTCACATACTGGGGTTACAAGCATGCATCACTATACCTGGTTTACAATAATGTTTTTTTCCCATTTGTATTAATATATTTACAACAAATGTGAGCATTTTGTGCATGCATGTATCACATCAATATTACAATCCCTTCCCATTTTTGGCTCTCTCACTCTCTCCCATCCCCCCTCACTCCCACTATTACACCCATTTGGCTCTACAGAATACCTGTATTCTGAGTCTCACAAAATCAGAGAAACCTTGAGATATTTAACGTATTTATTCTTCTGCATCTGACTCACTTCATCACCCAAATCACCACTGTTTAGCTCAAATTCCCACCCCTAGGATGGGCTGCAGTGGCCAAATCTTGATGCCTCTTCTCTGGGTCCAGCAGAGCCCTATATTGAGATGATTTGCTGAAAGTTCTTTTTTTCTGTATCTTACTCTCTTTGCTGATATTCTTTAACACAGGCTTACCCACCAGTACACACAAGAAAAAATACTATAATGATGAAGTTCATAAGGCTAGATAATATGATAAAGAAAAATAGAGAATTTAAATTTCAAATTCATTAGCTGAGTATCAAAAGAGTTTGTACATTCAAGTACATTCATGTTCTCATTACATCAATCAGTTTATTTAGGATAAACTTACATCAAAGACCTAATAAGTGAATTGCTACATTAAATGAACTTAAATCTATATTGATTTGCTACATTAAATGAACTTAAGTGTGTATCACAAAAGAATGTTACATATACGTAAGAGATACAAGGGCACACTTAGTTATTTCAAAATTTCTAAAACTTTCATAAATTATCTACTCACCTTTCACTAATAATATTTTGCCAGATTTGGTTTGCCATCTTATCTACCTATCCATCCATAAATTCATGCATAAACATTTTTTAAAAGATTTTATACCGATTCCCCATGTTGACTATTATTATTATGTTTCACAAACTAATATACTATTAAAAATAATAACTATGAGGGGAAGTTTCACAGATTTTATGAGAAAATTGGTACTGATTTAGTAGGATATGAATGACTCAAATACCAATCTTTCTTTTTCTTTCCTTTCCTCCATGTTCTTTGGTGTTCCTTGTCTGGCTCTCTCAAAGATTCCTTCAAGTATTTTCTGCAATGCTGGACTAGTGGTCATAAATTTCTTTAGGGATTCTTGGTCATGAAAAATGGTTACTTCTCCTTCAATTTTCAGGGAATATTTTGCTGGTTACAACAATCTGAGTTGACACTTGTTGTCTTTTAAAGCTTGAAAGATTTTGCTTCAGGCTCTCCTGGCCTTTAAAGTTGGCACTGAGAAACTGAAGTAATTCAAATGGGTTTGCCCAAGTAGAAAAATGTCTATTTTTCTCTTGCTGCTTTTAATATTCTCTTTTTACACTGTATTTTGAGGTTTTAATTATGATATGTTGTGGCAAGTCTCATTGCTAGTTGAGGTTATTTGGAATTTTATAGGCTTCTTGTACCTGAAAATTAATTTCTTTTCCTAGATTTGGGAAATTTTCTTGCATTATTTCAATGAATAAATTCTTTATACTTTTGGTCCTGTCTTCTGCTGTCTCCCACAACCATAATTCTGAGATTGGTTATCTTTGAATCATCCATCAACTATTGTATCCAGCTACTTTACTCACTTCTAATTTTGAATTCATGCCTAATTACAGCATTTGCATCCTCAGCTTTGAATTCAAGGTCTGAAATTTTGTCCTCATTATGCTTGATTTGACTTGCTCTACTTTCAAATGTTTTTCATACCCTCAATTTCAGCTATGTTTCTTTTCAAAATTCCACTTCTCTTACAAAATGTCAAAATGTTCCTTCACATCTTGCATTTCCTTATTTACCTCAGCCAACTTTTTATTTGTGGCTTCTATGTGCTCAGTAAGTTTTATATCTATCAGGATCACTCTTTGTTTAGTAAATTCCTCTTTAAGCATGCTGATCATTGCTTGCATTTCGTTCAGAATATCTTGTTTGAACTGCCTGTGTGACTAGCCTATTTGCTTTTTTGACTTCTTTCTCTATGAGTTCCACCATTTCAGGACCCATGACATTAATTTCTGGGGTCTCAGGCATTTCTGTACGTGTCCTGTTGCCATGTCTTCTTTCCATATTTCTGTTGTTGAGGGACTTCACTTTAAAGGCCTAGCTAAGAAGTTTCTTTGAATGACTATGAGGGTGTGGAGGGCAGGGAGGAAGCTGAAATTTCTCTGAACTCTGTGCTGGAGTAGGCAGTGAGGGAGCACATGATGATGGCCCCTGAGGTGTCTTGTTCACCCCCTGCTCCCTCAGTCAAGCTCTCCTGCCTCTCCTGGCTTCTCTCCCCTGAGGGCAGGGCTCTCCACCCTCGGAGGTGTGCCCACTACCACCTGAGCCATTTTGGGGGTCGGTGGCCTTTCTCTCCTCTCCACAACTGTCTCTTGTGCCAGTTTCTTCCTAAGCACTGTTTAAGAGTGACCCCAAAAGCTCTGACATGCTCTTCCGAGCTTTCTTTTCCTATAATAAATTTAGTCTTGGGCTCTTTTAAAATGGCTCCTGCTTACATCATTGCCTGTAATGACTACCAAGCACCACTTCTGATCTAGACCCTGGGAAGTGTTTTCTAGGGGGAGCTCACATTGCATTTGTAGCATGCACTACCTGCTGGCTTGGTTTTTGGAATCTGGGGCTGCCAGCTGCTGTCAATTCCCACTTCTCCCAGATCTGTGCTTACCTCTGTCTGAGATTTCGGGTTCTGGGCTTTCTTTTGTCTATGGATGCCGGAAGATCAGTGCTGTGCACAGTCAGCCTGTGCCTGATTCTTGCGGTGCTATTTTTCCTCCACTTCTGAAATGTCTTTGGAATTTCTGACCTTCCTATAGCCTCCTTTCAGTTGTTGGGGTGTTCCTTCCTCTCCTAGCTTGGTCAGAGGTTCCAGGTTCAGGGCAGGCTTTCCTCCATCTGTGGGTTCTGGCAGCTCACAGCCATTTGCACTCGACCTGGGAATGCTTCTGGACTGCTGGTTACCTTTGCTTCTGACATATTTTTGGGTTTCTAACTTTCCTGTGGTCTCTTTTCAATTGTTGGGGCACTCCTCCCTGTCCTAGCTACATCAAACAAGCGAATTTTGACTATATTCTCAACAGTGTTTTTGAGACAGGGTCTTGCTCTGTAGCCCAGACTGGTCCTGAACTCACTGGGGTAGCCCAGGCTGGCCTTGGACTTAGGATAACCTGCCTGCCTCAGCCTCCTGAGTGCTGGGATTATAGCAATTCTCAACTTTTTAAGTGAGTCCACGAGGAGACAATGTGCAGCTTTGTTACTAGGCTGCCATCTTGACCAGAAGTCCTAAAAGTCTGATCTTACAGTAATGTTTAATGAAAGAAATTACTTCATAATCTCCAAGTAATCAGGGCTGGAGGAATGGCTCAGCAGTTAAAGTGCTTGCCTAGCAAGTGCTAAGACAAGCACTAAGTGTCTGAATTTGACTCCCCAGCACCACAAAAGCCGGGTGTGGTGGCGCATGCCTGTAATACCAGCACTTGAGAGGCTGAGGCAGGAGGACTGCTGTGAGTCCAAGGTCAGACTAGGCTACATAGTGAGTTCAGGACCAGTCTGGGCTGTAGAGTGAAACCCTGTCTCAAAAAAAAAGAAAAGAAAAGAAAAAAAGAAAGAAAGAAAGAAGTAATTTCCAAGTAATGAAAGAATCAAGCCAAGACAACAGCTGAGTGCAGTGGCACACACCTGTAATTCCAGCTACACAGGAGAAGACTGCAAGTTTAAGGCCATCCAGGGCAATTTAGGGAGACTCTTTATTAAAATAAAAAATAAAAGGGCTAAGGACAGAGTTTTAGTGGAAGAACACTTGCCTAGCATATGTGAAGTCCTCGATTTGATTCCCCTCAATATGAGAAATTACAAAAAATGTCAAAAACTTATTAAAGATATAATTTTAACACATTCAACTTAGGTGCCTACAGTTCTCATGTATATAAAGAAAAAATAATTCTATGATAAATTAACTGACGAATAATCAGGAGAATGATTTGTTTCACTAAACATTTGTTTCCAGCCTGGTGTGGTGGTGCATGTCTATAATTCCAGCACTTGGAGGGCTGAGGCAGGAGGTTTGCTATGTCTTCGAGTCCAGGTTGGGCTACATAGTGAGCCCATAACCAGCCTGGACTAAGAGAGAGATCCTGTCTGAAAAAAACAAAACCAAACAAAAAATATTTGTTTCAAATTTTTATTGCCATCCTGCACATCTTCTTTTAATTACTGAAATAGTACCAATATTTCCTTCTGCTGATAATATTTAGCTTTTAAAAGGTTCACAAAAAAACCCAACACGTGAAATTAATTTTAATAATGTAGCACTCTGGAAACACATCTGGCTTTTTAAGTTTCTCTTTGTCATACCCTAATTTATATTAGGGTCTCCCTTTTTTTATTATACTGATAAATGTGTGGAAAAGGTTGTTTTACTTGGCAGAAAGCAAACCCATGTAACCACTTGGGGCCTGATCTTTGTCAGTTGAGGTTGGAAGCATGGTGAGGGCACTCCCACTCCCTGGGGGGAGGTATAGGGAGAGCCGGCAGGGATGGAGCCTGGGGAAGCACATATGGAAATTCTTAGATGGGAGGTGTACACGGAAAAAGCATCACCATGAGAACACATCCCACTGACAACTGAAAAATCTAACAGAGAAATCTACAATGTTGCCATCAGGACCTCAGGAAGTTTCCTTTTCATCAACCCCTCCTAAATGAGCCAACCTCACAAAACTGAGAAACAAAACAAACAAAAACAAACTAAGAATTAAAGTACAAAAACACATACTACTTTTTGTACTGTCCTCTTCCCATGATACACTGAAACAGCCATGTGTATTACTATGACTGCATAATACACTTATACTTGACATCAAGATTTAGGAATGGAAATTTATGGAAAGAGGGTTAAAGACACCGTTTTATAAGGAAGGCTGCAAATAAGATATTGGAGAAGTATGAGGGAAAAAAATAAAAATCTGGCAGCAAAGCTAATGATAAGCAAGGTCATAAATACAAGATCTTATGCCTGAAAGAAAAAGATCTGAAAATCACAGAAACACCGGATTATTTCAAAAAGCTCTTATATGGAAATACATGAATGGAATTATGCTTAAAGGAAACAGAAGGTGTTCTTCTTTTTCAGAGTTGGTAAAATAAATCCCCAGTAGTTGTTCGTGTTATGTGAAGTAAAGGGCAAGATCTGTTCACTCTGGCCAAGTATAGATTTCCCCTCTACCTGGCCTGAGCTCATGCTCTTAGCACCACACCTGCAGATTACATAACACCCAGGGGCACCAGAGGGATGCGACTTCACCTGGGATGGTGACAGCCTTCCCTGCACAGCCCAGGTGCTGTGGCTGGATCTCACAATCAGTTCTGGACTTGGGACCTTTCTCTCTTCCCTCTCCCTCTGTAGGGTGCTCACTATTTTCTCCCTCCTCTGGCAACAATTTAGACGCTGGGTGTCTGGAAAACATGATATAGTCTTTTTCTTTTAGGAGCTCACTGGTAGAAAATCCCAATAGGAAAACAGTTAAATACAATGTAATATCATACCTTTTCCTACTACTACGGACAAAGATAGAAAATAACAGTAATATCCAGTATTACTAAACTGTGAACCTCACAGCCACTGAAACATTACTGCTTAAGTTCAGTTTAGTGATGAGTTTTCTGGAGGGTGATTTCATATTATATACCAAAAGCCTTTTAAAAAAATGAATGCAATTTACTTCGGCAGATCTATAGCTCCTGATTATCTTAAGAAAGTAAACACACAAAGTTGCAAAGGCATTAAAAATACACAGGTATGTATGTATTGCAATGATGAAAGCAGTGCAGTGAGTAGCTAAGTGTCCAATAATAGGTGACTGGTTAAACCAATCACACCAAATCCATAGAAGAGTAATGGCACTATTAAGAAGGCTACAGATTTATATGTATTGGTTAGAAAATACACTTTTGATGCATCTTGAAGGAAACAGTAGGTGATAAAGCATCATGCATAATTGGGTACAGTAGTATATGCCTACAGAACCAGCCACCAGCCTATACTACCAGCTATGGTAGGAGTATAAGCCTATAGTGCCAAGAAGATCGTTTGAGCCCAGAAATTCAAGACCAGGCTGCCTAACATAGTAAGACTCTGTCTCAAAGGAAAACAAAACAATAAATGACACAACTACAAAAAGCCCATAAATAGCTCTGATGAATTGCCTCTACGGTTTTCCTTCCCAAAACTTATAAAATCAATTTAACCATAGGGAAGAGGAGACAAACTCTAATATGGGCTATCCTACCTTCTATCTGACAAATACTTCTCAGAGGTATCAAAGTCATCCAAACAAAGAAATCGGAGGAACTGTCAAAACCAAGAAGAGCTTAAGGAATTGTGGTAATAGTAATGCGATCAGATTCTGAAGCAGAAAAAACAAAATTAGGTAACAACAAAGCAAATCTGGTAATCCACAGACTTTACTTTCTTTTTCTTCTTTTCTTTTCTTTTTTTTTTTTTTTTTTGAGACAGGGTCTCGCTCTTAGTTCAAGCTGGGTCTGAGCTCATTATGTAGCCCAGACTGGCCTTGAACTCGTGGCGATCCTTCTGCCTCAGCTCTCTGAGTGCTAAGATCACAGGCATATGCCATCATGCCCAGCTTCCAAAGACTTTATTTAATAATGTATCACTACTGATTATTGTGTCACTAGTATAATATTATAATAAATATACTAGTATAAAATGTAATAATATATGGATGTATAAATAACATAATGAATTCTATATAAATACAGGAATGCTGTATTGTCTTTCCAATGTTTCTGTAACTCTAGAAATGCTTTTAAAAATAACATACATTTAGCCAGGCCTTGTGACACAGGCCGATAATTCCAGCACTCTGAGAGGCTGAGGCAGGAGGTTTATAAGGCCGAACACAGCCTGAGCCCCTTAACAACTTAGTGAGACTTTGCCTCAAATAAAATATAAAAGAATGGGCTAGGGAAGCAGCTTAGTGTGACAGTCCCAAGTTCAATCCCCAGCACAAAAGCAAGCATATTTAGTAAAAACAAGATGGTATAAACTATTTTTTAGAAAACAGAGGTTTATAATACAGAGAAAAGTACAAAAAGACAGAGCAAGGTGTTAATATTTTGTCAGGTTTATTGAAGAATAATTTATGCATGGTAGGACTGAGGATGTAGCCCAGTAGTTAGAGTGTTTGCCTAACATGTGCAAAGCCCTGAGTTCAATGCCCCAGCATCACATAACAATTAGCTGGGTATGTGGTGGTGTACACCTATAATCCCAAAGTTCTGGGGGCTGAGGCAGGACTGTCACAAGCATGGGCTACATAGTGAGTTCAAAACCAGCTGGAACTATAGTGTGAGGCCCTGTCTC
Organism: Ctenodactylus gundi; assembly: GCA_004027205.1. Taxonomy (NCBI): domain Eukaryota; kingdom Metazoa; phylum Chordata; class Mammalia; order Rodentia; family Ctenodactylidae; genus Ctenodactylus; species Ctenodactylus gundi. The sequence continues at coordinate 98,441 of PVKB01004372.1, read as the reverse complement.
AAAAAAAAAAAAAAAAAAAGAAAAAAAGAAAAAGAAAAGAAAGAAAAAGATGTAGTAAAATGTTCTATGTATAGTTCTAATAGTTTTGAGACATATCTATATCTATGTATCGGTATCCAGATATTATATCTATATACGCACATATTTTCCATTTTATCGATATGTAGATATACAACACATAATGTTTACACTGGACTTGAGTATTTTGTGCACATATATATCATGTCAAAATTACAAATCCTTCCCCTCTCCCTTTTTGACCCTCCCTCACTTTCCCCCTCCCTTCTCACCACCCCCTTATGAACTGACTGTACTCTGGGTTTCTCATATTAGAGAAACCATTTGATATTTACCGTACTGCATCTGACTTACTTCACTGAGCATAATGGTCTCATGTTGTGTCCATCTACCTACAAAAACCGATATGCTCACATCTTTATATCTATACCAATTTTTACAGGCATGTTGACTGTGTGTGAATCCTTGGGTAAAGGATCATACAGAACCTAAACACACACACACTTATAGTTTTGTAACTACCTCCACAATCAAGATGTAAAACATTTTTCATCTGCCCTCATGCCCTTTCTAGGGTAGACCCCAGCAAATAGTTTCTTTGCTTACAGTTTTTGCCTTTTCCATAATGTCATATAAAGCATATAAATGGAAAATCATAACAGGATGCATTCTTGATTAAATTTTTTCCCTGAAATTTGGAATTTAGAACAATAATTTCCTTATTCTTCTGATCTTGATTATCTTCTATAATTTTCTATTACAAACATTACTTTTAAAATTTAGAAAAATAACAATCAAAACAAATTATAAGGAATATTAAAATAAATGAGATACAGTTAAATATATACCAGGAAAAGTCTGTTTCAATATATTTAAGTTACAAGCTTGGGGCAGTGGTGCATGCCTGGGATCCCAGGATTAGGGAGGCTGATATAGGAAGAATTCAAGTGTGAATCCAGTGTGGGTTATACAGTGAACTCAAAACCAGCCTGCCTACACAAACAAGACCCTGTTTCAGAGGTAGTTAATTAATTAATTAATTAAAATTGCAAAACCATTAAGAATTTTGACGGACAACTGGAAGTTAAGAGGTGGGCTCCAGGACCAGCCAGAGACAACACAAAAATCCTACCCATGATACTAACCAACCATGTGACTTTGTGACAGCTCCATCTTATACCCTCAATGTCCTCATTTTTAAAAAGTTAAAAATAGTACCTGTCTTGTCAGCTGTCCAAAGCCTTCGATGAGACTGCACACCTGGTGTTCACTGGTGGTAAGGTTACGCTGCTGAAATTGTGTCATTTGTGTGGCTATTTCCATCCTCATGATGATATGAGCATTATCACTGTTAAACTCTCAAGAGATGCTCAGATACAGAAGGGCATTCTAGGTTAGGGAACAGAATGTGTGACAGCATACAGCCACAGGAGGGTCTCCAACAGCACAGACCAGCACGGAGGGGCAGGAGAAAGGCACTGAGGTCACAGAGCCTGGGCATGAAGGACCTGGTTACCCAGTGCGGACCTCATTCTTAGTCCCATGGACAGAAGGTGTTTTGTTTGATCTATATCTCAATACAGATACATATAGACATTTATATAGATTTGATTGTCTGTCTTTGAGCTCTTCTTTTAAGGTCAGTCCGTCTCCTTTTCCCCTTATTTCTATCTCTGTGAGTATATTTATCACATGGTACTGTAATGACTTGTTTACAAACCTGTCTTTCTTGTTAGGCAGTATGCACCCACAGACTTAGTCCCCTATGTCACAGCAAGCTTCTGAGGAAGGTCCTGCTAGGACTTGTATTTCCCAGGGGGAAAAAAATGAGGCCTTGAGGTCAAGTCACTAGCCCAGACTAGGGTTTGGATCAAGCAGCCATCTGTGAATCCAAACTCTTGGTTAACACTAATGTATTACAATACACAGAGCAGATAGTATGTGAAGATCTGTGCCTGGGGGCACAGTCAGCAATCCCAGTACTTTGGGGGGTTGAGGCAGAAGGGTCTCAAATTTAAACCCAGTAACTTAGTGAGACCCTGCCTCAAAATCAAAGGGTCTCAAATTTAAACTCAGTAACTTAGTGAGACCCTGCCTCAAAATCAAACGTACAAACTGAGCGGGTGATGCAGCTCAGCATGAAGGCCATAGGCTTCCTCCGCATCAAAACAAACTTCCTTCAAGCAAGAACCACTGGTGGTGAATTAGTGATGGTGTCTTGGCCTTGGCTGAGTGCCGACTCATAGCAAGCATGCACTCTGAGCACTGGGCAGCACCGATCAAGGGGACGGTTCAAGCCCTGCCTCTCTCAGGCACACTGCATTCAATGCTTTCGCATATTCCACGCGCCTAATCCCCACCCACCCCCCACCCCTTTTTTAAATTTTTGAGACAGAGTCTTGCTCTGCAGTTGAGGCTAGTACTGAACTCACTATATAGCCCATACCGGCCTCCAATTCATGGCAATCCCCCTGCCTCAGGCTCCAGAGTGCCAGCATTAGAGGCGTGTGCCACCACACCCCGTTTCTGTGATGCTGGGGAGTTGAACCAAGGCCTTTGTGCTGGGCAGGCAAACGGCGTAACTGTGGACCTACACCTCCAGTCCAGTCCCACCTCACCTAATCCTTACAGCAATGAACATGAAGTGGGCAAATGCTGTCCTCTTCACCGTTCAGGCATGGGGGGCTTGGAGATTAAAGTTAACTAGGTGGCAGGGTCAGAGGTCTGTTCCCCTGGCAGGAAAGCCCAGGACTCCTTCCTTCTTCCCTTCTCACTGCTCGGCGCACACCTGCTTCAGGCGAGGGAAGCCGGGGTAAGGCCCCCGTAGAGCCGCCCTGCCTCAGCCCGCATCCGGGCCACTTAGAATTAACAGTGGTGCGGCAAGGTCCCTCCCACTTCCCTTTCCTTTTCAGGTAGGTAATTACGCAGAGTCCAGTTGTCCTCCCTTCAGCTTTTCTCTGCAGGTCTCAGCTTTGTTATTTCTGCCCCAGAAATTCCTTTCTCAGACTTCCCGCGTGTGCCTCCCCTAATCCTCCTCCCCCTTTGTTAAGCGTATCCAGTTACTTACCGCAGGTGGATCTCGCTCACGTGTTGCTGGCATTCTTCGTTCCATTTATAAACGCCACAGGCACAAAAGTAGTATTCACGAGACACCTGAATCGAGGCGGGCTCGGCCGTCCACCCTGAGCGCGGCGGGCTCGGAGCACAATGCCCTGCACTATTCCGGGAGGGGATCGGGTGTCCCCCGCCCCGGCCCCTTGGGCGGCGCGCCCACTTCCACTGTCCCCGCGACGCCGCCGGCGTGGTGTCCCGGGGCCGGTGCTGCGGCCGGTGGACGGCCGGTTTCATTCCTGGCGGCTGAGCCCCTCTGGATGGTTGTTGGCGCTCCGCAGCCGCGTCCTCATCCGCAATGGGAATCGAGACGAATCGCCGCGCTGAGACCGCTGTCAGGATTAAAGGCATTTTTAAACGTCTTCTGACACAGAGCGAGAGCAAAAGTACAACTGTTGCTGGTTTCTCCTCAAACACGAGTGGCCAACAGGTTAACATCTTTTCTCTCTTTACCTTTTACTCTTTAAAATACAATTATAATAACTTTGTCTAAGAAGAAAAAAACTTTTTGAACTGCAAATAATGCTTTAGCTACATAACTGTGTGTATACTCTTAAAGGTAACCTGAGAATACGCCCACCACTGATACTGTTTTTATAGAAAATGTATGTTAAATTCATTTTAATTTAATATTTATTTACAAACATAATGCTCTCCCCAGTCCTTGAGTTACCGGGAATCGAACCCAGGGCTGTGAGCCTGCGGGGCGAGCGCTCCATCACCCCCTCACACGCCCGGCTCCTGTGGAAATCTGAGGTACAACTCATCTGGAGAATATGAGTGCTTATATTAACCATACAAATGATTAGAAAATTATATCTAATTTAATTTGCTAGAAAAAATTTTAAATAGAATTAACGTCATCAGCAACTCATCCATTTCTGTTGCCATAGCTGCTATTTGTCCGCAAAGAATAAACGGGAAGAGTACAGGAGGCTTAGGACCTTGTGCGTGCGTGCGTGTGTGCGTGTGCGGGCACGCGCGTAAGTACATGCACTACGTGGGGTACGTGTGCGTGCTGACATTCAACCAGGCTCTCTACCACTGAGCTCCACTTCAACCTCAGGGTTTAGCTTCTGGCACCAGACTCATAAGTTGTATTGTACACTGTGCTGAGCTGGGCCTGATGGCAAAGGCCTGTAATTCTAGTACTCTGAGACACTGAGGCAGGAAGATTCCAAGTTGAGCTCAGTCTGGGTCACCTACTAAGACCTTGTTGCAATATCAAAAATAAAAACAGGGACTAGGAAGATAATGCAGTGGGAAGGCCCTGGCTCAATCTCCAGTACCGCACCACAGCACAGGGTTTGCATACAGCTGCCCAGGCTGCACAGCATGCACTTGCTACTCGGTTCCTGTTCGTGAAGGTAAGTGACGCAGCTGAGGGACTCCCGCTGACCTGCCCAGGTGGCATCCAAACAGCAAGGAAGACACACTTCTTGGGAAGCAGCCACTCTGCCAGCCACCTCCTATCATCCCTCCGAATAAGGAGGCACCATCCTTTGCCCTGCAAATCTGGTCATGTTCTATTCTGGAATGAACAACAACTACAAGATATTTATTGGTAAGATCAAAGAGAAAGAAGGGTTTTCCAGGTAAATTTGGATCTCAGCTAAACCAGACTTTTTTTCCCCATGGAAGTATGTTCCATGCAATATAGGGAATAAATATTCCTGTTTATCTGAAATTTAAATTTAACTGGCTGCTCTGTATTTAATTTGGCCAACCCTCTTTGCTGGGGGATTAGTATGTTTATTCCTAAACATTACTATCTTCCCTCAGTTTTACCCTTCTAACCTCATGCACAAATTTTCACACTTTGAAAGACATGTTTTGCAAACACAAACATTACACTATTTGTATGTATTTTCAAGGTTATTTGGAAACTGCTGGTTTCTAATGGACCTACTACCAGTCATTGTCAGTTGTGTTGAAACTGAAGAAGAAATCCATAACCTCACCTAATTATGCTTTATAACACTTAGCTCTGCACAATTACAGAAATAAGCTACAGATCATTTATTTTTACTTTATTCATTTATTTTTGAGACAGTGTCTCACTCTGTAGCCCACACTGGTTCTAACTCACCATGGAGTCCAGGCTGGTGTTTGAACTCATGGCAATCTTTCTGCCTCAGCTTCCCGAGTGTTGGGATTGCAACAGGCTTGCGCCACCATACTCAGTTTATGTGGTACTGGGGAATCGAACTTAGGTACTTAGTTTAGTGCTGGCCTAGCCCCTGCCAGGCAGGCGCTTTAACCGCTGAGCTATTCTTCCAGTCCCCAAATCTAATACATTTACATTCCTTTCTCAAAAAGTTAATGAAATCTGTTTGTTCAAAATACTATGATAGAACACTGCCACCTGGAGATCAGAGGCAGGTATGACTTCAGAGCAAAGCGATTCCTAGTTCTGAAATAAGAAATCTGAGTTTTGGAGATGCTGGACTTAACATCATTATGTCTTTTGCCATCACAGGAGTATAGTTTTTCCCATTTATTCATTATATAAAGAACATCTGCTAAGTTTCATCCCAGCCCAGCACTAAGCTAGACCTCGAGAACATAAAGATGAGGAAGGCTTACTCCTTCCACAAAGAGCGAACCAACTCACGGGAAAGGCAGGCAGAGTACCGAACGCCATCCCAGTCCACTGTCAGATTTCCTTACTGAAGCACATTTGCCATCTGTCTACACCAAATCTCCCAAACACGTGGGAGAGTTTTCCTTTGACTTCTGTAATGACTCTTCCAAGGAAAACTTTGAACTGCAGAGGATTTTTTTATTTTTTTCTAATACAGAGATGAACCCTGGGCCAAGAGCTACATCCCTGTCCCCACAATCACTTTATAAAGTTTTGAGACAAGGTCTACTTGAGTCACTAAATTTCCCAGCAGGGTTCAAACTTGCGACCCTTCAGAGTGCTGGGATTACAGGGGTGCATACTTGGTTTTCCTCTCATTATTTACAAAATTTCCTAATTGTAAAAAATATTTCTCTCTCTCTCTCTCTGAAACAGGGCCTTGATCTGTAGTTCAGACTGGTTCTGGACTCATTGGTATAGCCCAGGCCAGCCTTGGACTCAGGACAATCCACCTGCCTCAGCCTCCCAGTACTAGGATGACAGGCCTGTGCCACCATGCCCAGCTTTAAGTAGTGCTGGGGAATCAAACTCAGGGCCTAACTCAGGGCCTATGCACTTGCAAGGCAAGCGCTTTAACAGCTGTGCCATTCCTCCAGCCCCATAAAAAAATTTTTAAAGCTCAAATTTTAATAATCTGTTGACTAGAATTATAGTAGGATCTGCTACTCAAATGTTTTTATGATCAACAATATCCAGATGTCCTTAGATGAGTTTAAGAACAGTAAAGTAAAATTTTACTCATATAAATTAATAAAACTTTTTACCTTTATAGAAAAAAACAGTTCTTTTCCCAACATTATTTTTGTTAGTATGTCTTTGCAGTACAAAATAATTATATTAAGTTTGGAGATTGGTGTATACACATACTGCATTGAACGACATCATTTCACTTCCCTCCCCTCTACCTCCGTCCCCTCGCTACGTTTCTCCACACACTCTTCGCCTCTGCACACAGTCTGTTTCCTAATTTATCTCCTTATTTTCTACCATCACTCTTAGCTTGCTCTTTCACTCAAGCACACTTTGGGTTCCACCTATAAGAGAAACCGTGCAATATTCAACCTTCTGTTTCTGACTTACTTCACTGAGAATAATGGTTTCAAGGTGTACCCATTTTCCTACACACTCCAATTGATCTTTCTTTATGGCAGAGTAGGACTCTATTTTATACACACACACATATATATATATATATATATATATATATATATATATATATATATCATATTTTTAAAGGCAGGATTTTGCTTTGTAGTCCAAGCTGTCCTGAACTCACTACGTACCCTAGGCTGGCCTTGTACACACAGCAATCCTCCTGACTCAGCCTCCCAGGTGCTGGGATTACAGACACGTGCCACCACCCCTGGCTTATGGGGTGCAGAGAAACCAAATCTAGGGCTTTTTGCTTGCTAAGCAAGCACTCTTACCACTGGGCTGCACCCCAACCCCTATCTGATGATGGATATATTAACTGCTTCCATGATTAAGCTATTTTAAGTTGTATTGGCTATAAACATAGGTATGCAACTACTGCTGTAATTTGATATCTTTAACTCTTTTGGAAAGACACCCAGAAGAGATATAGATGGGTCAAAGCACATCACTATACTAGTTTCCACAGTGGTTGTACCAGTTTACAGTTCCACCAACAATGTACACAGGTTCTTTTCCCCTCACAATCTCAACAGCATCTGTTGTTTCTTGAGGTGTTTGTGTGTATGTGTGTGTGTGTGTGTGCTTTGCTTTTGTATCTGTGTGATACTGAGGACTTAGTGAGCCCAGGGGCTTAACACTGAGTTACATCCCCAGCCCTTGGCTTTATTTTTGATTTTGAGACAGGGTCTCACTAAGATGCTAAATTGCCTAAACTGAGCTCAAACGTACAACCCTCCTGCCTCAGCCTCCCAGAATGCTAGGATTACAAGTCTGCACCACTAGGCCTGGCTTCTTGAGTTCTTAATAACAGTGATTCTTATTGGAGTAAGAAAGAATCTCAGTGTTGTTTTGATTTGCATTTCTCTAGTGGCTAAAGATGCTAAGTATTTTTTCAGGTACTTATTTGCCATTTGTATTTCTTCTTCTGAAGAGTGTATTCATTTCAATTGGCTGTTTTATGATTGAGTTTTTCATTTTGGAAAGTGAACACTTTTTCATTTCCTTGCATATTCTAGATTTTAGCCCTTGTGCAAGGAGTAGTTAGCAACAAGCTTTCCCCATTCTATCAGCTCTCTTCACTCATTTCTTTTGCTGTGCAGAACCTTTTTACATTTTACATAATTAAATTTATTGAGTCTTGGTGTAATCTGTTTTGGAACAGGTATTCTGCTGAGAAGGTCCTTTCTTATGCTTTCGAAGATTTTGCCTATTTTATCTTCCAGCAGATTCAGTGTTTCTATTTTTAATACCTAGGTCTTGGGTCCATTTTAATTTCATTTAGTAGAGGTGGAAGATATGGGTCTAGATTCATTCTTTTGCATGTGCATAACCAGTTCTCCAGCACCATTCATTAAAAAGGCTGTCTTTTCTCCAGTACGTTTTTGGTCCCTCTGTCAAAGATCAGATGGCTGACGGTGTCTGGAGTTGTCTCAGTATCCTTGATTCTGTTCTACTCGTCCTTATTGTGGTTTAGATCAGGAATATCCAACCAAAGCTTCATGCATTTGAACGCTACGGATCATTTATGGAACCATGTGCTGTTGGGAAGTTGAGGCCTGGTCTGGAAGGGTGGATTATGGCTGTGTAGTGGATTATAGGTGTGTGGTGAGGACAGGCATGTGGCAGATTATAGACCACAGGCACGTGGATTGGATTACAGGTATAGGTGTGTGGACTGAATGACAGGTGTGTGGTGGGGGCTTAAACCTGGAAGGGGTGGGACACTAAGGCTGGACTAAGAAAGGGCAATCACTGGGACAGGAGCTGTGAAGAGATATGCTGCTTGCTTGCCTCTTCTTTCCTTGAGGGGACTTGACTTGGCTTTCTGTTTGCAATGCTATGAGGAGCTGCCTCCACCTCTGCCTCTGTCAATGTGCTTCCACTCTTGCCTGCTGCCCATGAATGAATCGTGACCTTCTGAAACTGTGAGCTAAAACAAACTCTTCCTCTCCTAATCTGTGCATGTTGAGTACTGAGTCCACAGAGACAAAAAGTAACTAAGACAGTTCACCTGTCTGTTTTTGCACCAGTTCCTTTGTGTGTGTGTGTGTTATCACTGTTGCTTTGCAATATAATTTGATGACTGGGATTGTGATGCCTTCTGCCTTTGTCATGTTGCTCTGGATTGCTTTGGCTAACTGCGCCTCTTTTGATGCCATGTAAATTTTAGGACTGATTTTTCTAGTTTAGTGAAAAATGCTGTTGATATTTTAATTGGAATTGTATTGAACCTGTTTATCATTTTTCATTATATAGCCATTTTGACAATATTGGTCCTGCCTATTCACAAGCAAGGAATGTCTTTTAATTTTCTAATTGTCTATCTGAATCTCTTTTTCTAGAGTGAGAGATATTTTTCACTGTGAGGTCTTTCACTTCTCTAGTTAGGCTGACCCCTAGGTATTTTAATTTTTTTTCTTTGAAGCTACTGTGAATGGGATTGTTTTTCTGATTGCTTCCCTGATGAATCTCTTGTTGGTATAATGAAATGCTATTGTTCTTTTGTGCATTGGTTTAGTATTCTGCCCCTTTGCTGAAATTACTAGTTTTAAGAGTCTCTGGCAGACATTTTGGGTCTTCTATGTAAAGGATCATATTATTTGCAAATAAGGATAGTCTGACTTCTCCCTTTCCTATATGTATCCCCTTTCTTTCACAGATATGAGGCAAACATATATAACATTATATTATAGATTATAGCCTATTTTCCTAAATGGCCTTTTGTTTTTACAGAATAATCTTTTAAAAGTGTAACTTAGATCATATCATGCCTTCAATCCCTTGAGTAGTACTGTTGCACTTAGAAAAAGAATCTTACCCTAGTTTAAATAAAACCTTTTCTCTGATCTCCTACCAATCTTGGGGACTTCATCTCAAATCACCTGTCCTTGCCTCCTGAGCTACAGACTAGTAAACTATTATTTTTTTCAACTCCATGAATGTTTGCTGATATACTTCTGCTTGAGGGTTTTTTCTCTTTCTTCTCTGTGTGTGAGTGTGTGTTTGTGTGTATGTGGGGATTGAGCTCAAGACCTTCACACTGAACTACATCCCAACCTCCTCTTTTTTTAAAATTATGAGACAGAATCTCAGTAACTTGCCCAGTCTAGGCTCTAATTTATCATTCTCTTATCTAGGCCTCTCAAAGAGCTAATCTAACATTAGAAGCCTATGCTATGGGGCCTTTTTTAGGGCTTTCTTTTTTTGGTAAACTATTACAACTGTTTCCTCAATCAGGCATTGAGAGAGAGAGAGAGAGAGAGAGAGAGAGAGAGAGAGAGAGAGAGAGAGAGAGAGATTGAGCAAGGACTTTTCTTGGTGTATACATTCTTGTATGAGAGGAAAAGGTGAAAGCTCTAGCAAATGATGGGTAGGCTGCCAAGTAAAAACAAAGAAAAACAGCAAAACAAAACACCTTTTTAAATCCCTCTTTCTCATAAGAACCATAGGAATGACAGTGGATGACCATTTTTTCAGGCACTAAGGTACAGCATCCATTTGCTCTGGGATGAGACATGACCTCCCCCTTTAGAACATAATCATACTAAGGGGAAGGATAATGAAAGTTTGTAGCTCAACAAAGGAGCATGTTCAATAATGGCTTCTAAATCTACCTGTCACCTGAAAATCTTATGAAAAAAAGAGATTGGTGATTCAAGTAAAATAGAAAAAAGTCCTGACATAAATCTAATGGAAATCTGAACAATGACTGAGTATTTATTAACATTAAGCAATTTTTGGTTTAGAAATATGAAGTTTTAAAAATGTTTTCTTTCAGAGATGCACACTGAATATTATGGATCAAATGATGTCTGGATATGCTTCAATAAAATACCAGAGGGAAGAAATATAGGGTGCTCTAGTTTGTATCCCAGTGTCCCCCAAAGGCCTGGTCCTCACAGTGGCCTTATAAGGAACCCTGTCAGAGGTCCTCAGGTTAACGGGTCACTAGGATTTGGCCCTTTCCATTCTCTCTGGTGTTTCTGGCGATTAAGTGAGCAGGTTTGTTCCACCACACACACTCATCATGTGTGCAACTTTACCACAGGCCAGAGCAACAGGGCAACCAATCATGGACAAGCTTCTGAAGCTCTGAGCCAAAATAAGCTATTTACAAGTTGCCTCAGGTATTTTGATACTATAACCAAAAACTAACATATGGAAGGAAGATTTTTAAAAATAGGTTTCATCTAAATACACATTTAGGGCTAGAGGAATGGCACAGCAGTCAAAGCACTTGCCTTGCAAACCCAAGACCCTGAGTTCAATTCCCCAGCACCACATAAAGCCAGGTATAGTAGTGTATGTCTGTAATTCCCGCACACGGGAGGCTGAGGCAGGAAGATTGTCATGAGTCCAAGGCCAGCCTGGGCTCCATAGTGAGTTCAGGACCAGCCTGGGCTATAGAGCAAGACCCAATCTCAAAAAAGGGTATTTATTAGGTAAATATTAACGGTTATTACATTTACACATGACTTTGCAAGACTTGCAACATTCACAATTTGTTTCCTGCCCGTTTAAAGTCAGAAATGACTACATTATACATGTGGTATACACAGATGATGGGCTCTGTGACAGCTGGTTTAGGGTGTTCTTTTTGGGGGGTTGGGTTACTAGGGATGACGCCTCAGAGCCTTGACACTGAGCTACCTTCCCAGCCCATTTTTATTGTTGATTTTGAAACAGGGTCTCACTAAGTGGCCCAGTCTGGGCTTCACCTTGCTATCCTCCTGCCTCATTCTTCCACAGCACTCAGATTACAGGCTTGTGCCACAGGGCCTGCCTCAGGCTGTACTCTGGATCTTCATGTGTGTACATGTGACTCAACTGTGATCTTGATAAAAAATATACATAGTTGGAATCTGATACAAATGTCTTCTAAAATCCTTATCCTTTTTCATTATTACATCCTAAACACATACAAGTGGCAGGACTTACACTGAAGCTAAATAATACATTAGGTAGAATAAAAATAAACCAGAACAAAAAGTCCTTTCTATACATGAGAGTCAACATCACGATGTCAAGTATAACTAATATAACTGGCTGTGAATCAAAAGTCAGATGAAAGTACAACTGGTTTATTGTACTTTTCTATCTCCCTTCATCTATGTTTGAAATTTTTCATAAGACAAGTATTTTTAAAAACAGAGATTTCTGGATCCAGAGGGCATTCTGGCTCAGTGAGTCTACAGCCTATGAGTCTGCATGTTTTTATGAACACTGCTACTCGAAGATCCACCAATAGTCCTCATTCTTTCTTATTTATAGAAGTATATTAGAGCTGTAAAGTAGCAGAGGGCCTGGGTAATTAAAGTTCCCATCTTTTAAATATCATCTTTAGAAAATAAGTACATGATTACCATAAATCATACAAGGGATGCCTGCATTTAGCATCCAAAAAAGGGAACCCTGCAGGATGTATGTACATATTTATTGAAATACCAATTCTTGCTATGCTAGACTCAAGTGGTCCTCCCATCTCAGCCTCCCAAATATATGGGACCACAGACATACACCGGTATCGCTGGCTTGATAACTGCAGTTTAAATACAAATCAGGTAAATATGAATGAGCATATTTACTTTCACAGGGAAATTTTACATTTCAGATTAAAGAAGCAAATTCAAGATCGTACTCCTGCAATTGCATTTCACAGCACCCTGCCCCTACTTCAGTGCAATCCAGCCCACCAGTCTTTGCTTCCTCACACACACACCAAGCCCCTTTCTGCTTAGGGGGGTGGACTTGAGACATGTTTTGCTCAAGAACACTGCCTCTCAGTTTTAGCATATGCACTGCCCACGTAATCACAGGAGCACTGTTCCTCAGATCATGTCACACCTGTGTCATGCGCTTCATTCAAATCTCAGCCTCAAAGTCATCTTTCCAAGAAGGCCTTCTCTGACATTCCTCTTCAGACCCTGCTTGTGACAACAGCTCTTTATGGTCTTAAAGTACTATTTTGAGGCATTTACTACAAAATGAAATTGTAATATTTGTATGCCAATTTACTGTTAATCTCTTATTAAGAATATATTACCTTTGACTATAGAGTTCTTCTCCATTTGTCTCATGGATGCATGTTGACTTCCCACCACAGTGTCTAGCCAAAACAGGTATTCAAAACTTTACATACCTGAAATACCAAAAAAAGCGTCCTTTACTTAATAGAGGCCTTTCTTGTGTCCCTTAATTACACTGCATGTTGTAAACTCAAATGCCACAGAGCTCAGTTGGGTACAAAAGGCAAAGCAAACTACAACAGGAACTGACCGATCTACAGGAGGTGCTGCTCTGCAGCTTTGGCCATTCTTCATGGAATACCAAAGACCCTTTTTAAAATTCTTTTGATTCTAACAGCAACCTACTTAAAAAAAAAAAAAGGGCATGTGAATCATTGGTGTATAGACTCTGCACATTAAAAAAAAATACAATTAAGAGGAGACACAGCCCTGCATAGTAGTGCATGCCTATGATCCCAGCACTCTGAGAGCCTGAAGGCAGGAGGATAGCAAGTTCGGGCCTAGATTGGGCAATTCAGTGACACAGGAAGACCTACCTCAAAATAGAAAGAAAAAATTGCAGAGGGCTGGGATGTGCTCATTGTGAAGGTTCTGGGATCAATTCCCAATACTATGCACACACACCAAGAGAGGAGACCCTGAGAAAAGGCATTAATATTACACAGCACAGCACTGTTCATAATGGTGATAAACAGGAAATAAAGTATCATCATTGCAGCAATTCCAAATAATCTGGCAAATTTTTGATAGACTATTATGCAGTTAAAACAGATGAATAAGTATCAATGTGGATAAATCTAAAAAAGTTGAATAAAAAAGGTGCACTTCCCAAAACAGCATTCACGTGCCATTTCAAAAGCACAAAGCCATTCTATATACTCTTTACAAATACAAGGTAATACTTAAGCATGGAAACCAGATTCGCAAGACACATTTCCAATTCATACTTCCAGTAGTGTCTCAAGAAAGGGTAGGTGGTACAGCCAGACTGGAAAAAGGGGCATCCGATTTCTCTGTGATGTTCTATTTCTTTTTCTTAAAAAACGAAAGAACAAAACTTAGTATCTGTTCCTTCTGCGTAGGGAATTCGGGAATAAATGCCATGTTTTTCTTTTCTTTTCTTTTTTTTAACAAAAAGAACATTCATAATTTTAAAAAGAGTGCCTGTAAGTACATTCGATACTTTAACTGTCTTCTCTTTGCCTCTCTGCACTGATACAAGCTCTGGACACAGGCTCCTTATTAGCAAAGGTGGAAGAAGTGTGAGGCGCTACGCGTCTAGGATTTTTACACCTTCCCACCTCCACCACCCACCCCGCCACCGCAAAGGCTACGCAGCCCCCGGGAGGACGTGCGGATTTCAGTGTAGGACCTTTTCTCTCAGCTTGGCGTTTCATCTCGCAGGTACTAGAACTGTACTAGAACTGTCAGAAACACCTGGATTCCTCAGCCTAAGCCTAGACGCCTCCGTTCTAGAAGTATTTGGAGACCATACCTCACAGAATTGAAGCGAGGCTTGCAGACAGTTTTCTAGCGCCTGAACAGAGTAGCTATGATGGCAGTAACAACAGAATCTCAGTTCGAGACTCAGGTCGCCTTACGGAACCACTCTTTTCACTTCGCCTACCCATGTAGGTTTTCCTGTGGACAGTAGGGTGCAAAGCTTCCGGAACAATCAAGAAACTGTCGCTATGGCGACAATTTGCCCCGCCTCCAGGCTTGCTCGAATAGCCTGCTGGGAATTGTAGTGCCTGACAGGGTCATATGAGGAGGTGGGGCCAAGTCGGGAAGGGAGCTACATTCACCGTTCCTTTCTTACCTCTACTGAGACTCTTTATCACGCCATGTTTCTAAGTCACAGAGCCTAAAGCGAAACGCCCAGTTATGAGGACTCCCCTACAGGCCCGTCACCGGGAGAAGGGAGGACAGAACGGGAACTGCGGCGGCCAGAGAGTAGATGAGAGCGGCCCCTGTGGAGCAGGAAGGGGCGGGGCTCCCGCGTAGGGAACGATCCCGCCTCTACGTCACTTCCGTAAACAAAGGGCGCTGCGGAGGCGCCGGGCTGGGGATGTGATCCCTGCGCTGCCTGCAGCTGCGGCGGTGGCTTCGGAGGCCCTTGGGTCTTTTGGGGTTGCAGAAAGGGATCCGGACCCCTTTCTTCCTCGGGTAGGTAGTGGAAGTAGAGGAGCTCCCGCAGCCTCCTCCTTAGGCCTTTCCCAACACTCACTCTGATCACTGTTGGGCTCTGGGTAGTGGTGGACCATCGCTTCGGCCGATTGGGGAAGGGGCCGGAGGTGAAGACGGACCTCCCATGGTCCTGCTTGGATCGCACGCAGGTCCGGTGTGTAAGTAACCGCGAACGGTTTACTCCTTCTCTAAAGCGTTCTTTGCTGTTTGGTGTACGAGAAAGGTTTCGGTGACCTTGTGACACAAGTCACCTCCTCAGACCAGTAATCTCAAGCTTTGATCCCTCAGAACAGCATAGTTTAGGTCTCTGGTTTATTTGCCTTCGCTTTGCTTCGGAGAGTTGTTTTGTTTTTCTTCTGTCGCCGATTGTGCAAATGTCGTTAGAAGACCGGTGTTTATGTGTACCATACATGTATACATATCTGTGCCTCTTTGAAGGACGAATACACCATCGTTTCTATTTCGTCATTGTTAAAGGTTCCATTTAATATGTGTTGCGTATTTAAAAAAATCAAAATGGCTGTTTTGTTACCAAAAATGTGTTTTTCCTTGAGGCACTAGGGATGGAACTGAGGGCCTTCCACTGAGCTACATTTCCAGGCCTTAAAAAAAAAAAAAAAAAAAAAAAAAAAAATTGAAACAGACTTGAGTTCCAAAGTAGCACAGGCTGAACTTGAACTTGGGATCCTTCTGTCTCAAGTTTCCAGAGTCCAGGAGTTAGGGTGTATACCACCACATCTGGCACCAAAAATGATTCTTAAAGAAAAGGCCATTACCCGAGATTTAAGTGTGTTTAGAATGGGAGCTGAAGCTGAACCAGGTGGGACAGGCCTCTAATCCCAGTACTGTGGTAGGCTGAGGCAGGAAGGCCACAAGTTCAATTCCAGGCTGGGCAATTCAGTGACTTAGTGAGAGCCTGTCTCAAAATCAAAACTAAAAAATGGGCCGGAGATGTAGCTTAGTGTGAAGGGCCTGGGTTGGATCCATACTACCAAATAAAATAAAATGAAATAAAACAAATGCTACTGCCTCAGCAACCATGCATCTGTTTAAATCTGGTTTGTTCTTAATACGTTTTGGAAATGAAACCTAAAGCTTGAGTCGGGCTAGGCTGTTACATGGATGGTTTCTATATGTCTGTCTGTATGTATTATTCTTATTCACTGGTGTTTCTGTATAATTCACAGTAGTGCCTGGCTTATGGAAGAAAGTAAGGAAATTTTTATAGGATGAGTGGATGAAGAAAATGATCTTTAAAAAAGCCTACCATACAGTGAAATTTAAGAGATTCTCATTCTGCCTTTCTCAAGTGACCTCTGCAATTCTTGATCTTTCAGCCTGTAAAATGGGCCCCGGCATTCCTTTCATTTTTGCATTATGTATTATATATATGTAATGGCTATATTTTCCTTCTTAGGTCTTAAGAAGCTGGCCTTGGTACAGTAAGAAACTTAAAACAATGGAAGAACGCAAAGTGAAAAGGAGAAGTCCAAAGTCTTTCAGTGCCCACTCTACTCAGGTTGTCAATACTAAAAAGAATGCCATTCCAGTTAGTAAAAGCACAGGGTTTTCAAATCCTGCATCACAGTCAACTTCACAGCGACCAAAGTTAAAAAGGTGAGTTGTTTCTTTCACATTTTGACACTAAACTACTCTTAAATGCTGAGTCACTCTTTTTTTTTTTTTAAGTACCAGAGATTGAACCCAGGTCCTTGTACATGCTAGGCAGTCACTCTGCCACTGCACTGTATCCCCAGCCCTGAATCAGTTTCTTATAGCTTATTCTGCCTCAGCTTAACCTTTAAAGTAACAGTTATGAGGGTTTCCTCTGAATAAATTATCAGAAAGAAAAGAGTTATCCTCCTGTAGGAGTTTAGAGTCAGATTTTGAATAAAGTTAGAGTTGGTAGAAAAAGAAACCCAATATATTGTAAAGGCATTCGTTCTTTTCTCTAATTGTTTGATGGCAGTTGTACCATTGTCATTGTGTGTCTATGTGTGTATGTGTGTGTGTGTGATATTGGGAATTCAACCCAAGGACTTTGCACTAAACTAAATCCACAGCTCTTTTTTATTTTTATTTGGAGGGTTTCAGTAAGTTGTCAAGTTGCCCTGTAGGAATTTGAACTTATGAGCCTTCTGCCCCAAGGGTTAGTCCTTGGATTACTCACTGTTGTTTGTTTGTTTGTTTGTTTGTTTTTACCATGTAATTTAATGTCTGTGGTTTCTTCTAGAATGTGGGATCCCTGGGGGCTGGGGCTATATCAGTCATCTTTGTGTACGTGACTACTTACATTTGAGGTTGTGCATACTTTGATGTCATTGTGTGTTTTTGTGATTGAATTATGTTAACTTAAAGAGAGACTGTGTGACATAATCAGAAGCCTTGAAGTTGGAATAAGGAGGGTTTTGTTTTGTCTTGTTTTTGTTTCCTAAGAGGGTTTTTAACTGGTAAACTGAAGTAAAATCCTTACTTGGATAAAACTTCCAAATTTAAAAGGAAAAAATATATTTGCTGTACCGAAGCCTTACAATCTATTATGGTTTATAATAGATTCTAATATGAGTATGGGTTATTTTAGGGATCTTTTGAAAATGCAGGTTAGATTCTGAGTCTCGAAGGGGATTTCAGCTGAACATGTCCAGTAAGGTCACTGGACACTTCGCGGTGGTTAGGATCTTGAACTTTGTCTAATGAGCTTGTGAGTAACGTTGATGTTACTTGGTTTTGGTGAGGTTCCTGAGTAACGAGGTACTGGATGATGGGATTTAACATCACATGTGAAACATGCAGATGTTATTACTGTGTGAGAACTCTTACTGATCTATCAGCAGCCTATGTAGTCTTAAGTTTCTTTCTTGTTTTGGGTTACTCAGTTTTATCCTGTGCTCTGTTCCTTCCATGGACATATATAAACTGTATTTATATTATCCTTGTGGTGGTGGGTAGTTGTGGGGCAGAAGTCTTCATCCAACAGTATGTAAATACTATTTGAACACTGAATATATATATATATAGTGTAATGTCACCTACAGTGTAGGGATTCTGTAATCACTTGTAAAATTATGTGTAGTTCAAGAAAGAAAAAGAATAAAACTCAGAAGGGAAAGGTATACATATTTTTTCTGAGGTCTAGAGGAATAGCACGGTGGTTAGAGCACTTGCCTATATGTGTATGTGTGTATATATGTAATATATGCAAATTATATGAAATACATATTATATATGAGTATATAATATATGTGTATGTGAATTTATATGTATATATGTATGTGTATATGTACATAGCCAATGCATACTACAGGTCTGATACATGTGTATCCATATGTGTATCATATCTGTAGTATGCATTGAATGCTAAAGATAACATACATTCCTTATCCCTTTCTTCCTATTTAGCTTACATTTGTTCCTTCAACCCTCTTCTCTGTCCTCTCCTTTCTCTCTCTCTTTCTAATACTGGACAATGTGCCCTGCTGAGCTATATTCCAGCCCTTATTATTATTTTGAGACAAGGACTCATAAAATTGCCCAGGCTGGCCTTAAACTCGTGATCATCCTGCCAAATCCTCCTGAGTATCTGGAATTTCAGGCACACCCCACCGTCCTGGCTAGTCCTGGGTGCGTGGACTGGTGGTTCTCCCTGTTCCTATGTAGGAGTGTGTATAGGACAGCATTCTCTAGGCCTTCCAAACTCTCTTCCTGAGGATGTAGTATTCGAACTGTGACTGGAAGGATATGTGGGAGGGAGCCTGCCAGGCAGGCTGGAGTGGAAGGATGCAAATGCCGGCAGAGGATTTGCATGGAAGACGATGGGGACTTTCTAGGAAGCTAAGGAGATTCACAAGGGTTTAAAGCACAGCCAACTGAAGACAGAATTCTAAAGGGATTGAACTTTTTATCCAGCAGATAGTGGGTTTAAATTAAGTAAATTATGTGCCTTGTTTTTACTTTTTAGAAGGACTTAACTATCTTGGGAGGAAGGAAGGAAGGAGGATCAGAGACACTGAAGTGGGGAAAGTGGTTCAGAAGGTGTTGGCATCATTAGGTGAGGAGCTAACACGGTGCCCGTGGCAAAGGAAAGAAGTAGGGAAATGGGATAATTGATGGTGTAATTGTAGGACTTCAGGACTGTGTGTCTTAGGAGCCAGGAAGAGTCAGTAATATTCACAGGCTTTTGGTGCTTCCTGTGATGTGGATGAATTTATGTATTTATTTAGGTTTGTTTTCTTCTGGTACTGGATATTGAACACAGGGCCTCCACTCTAAGCTACATCCATCTCTAGCTCCTTCTAATTGTTTATTTGGGACAAGGTCTTGCTAAATTGCTGAGTTGCCCAGGCTGGACTAGAACTTAGCTCCTGCCCAAACCTGAAATGCTGGATTACATGCTTGTACCATCAGGCCACGCAGTGATTAATATAAATGTCTTCCTTCTGTGATGGGCACCCCTGGTGAAGTGTCACCTACAGTGTAGGGATCCTGTAATCACTTGTAGAATCATGGGTAGTTCAAGAAAGAAGCAAAATAAAGCTCAGAAGGGATATGTATACATATGCTCTTCTGAGGGCTGGAGGAGTATCGCAGTGGTGAGAGCACTTGCTTAGCAAGCACAAGGCCCAAGTTCGATTTTCCAGCACCACGTAAGTCAGGAGTGGTGACGCATACCTCTAATCCCAGCACTCCAGAGGGATGCTAAGGCAGGAGGATTGTCATATGTTAAAGGTCAGCCTTGCTACATAGTGAGCTCAGGACCAGCCTGGATAATAGAGGCAAACTCTGTCTCAAAAAAATTAATGCTTTGCTTTTCTGAGAAGTGAGATAATGGAACATAAGAAAATAAACACTTAATTTTTGGTGGTTTGCTGTCTGAAGAATTAGCTTATGGTGTAAATGTTTTAATCTTTGTATATGCCTTAATAGTTGTATTTATACAGAGATTTTCACAACCTGTTCCCTCTTGTTTTTTAAGTTTTGATTTATAGCTTTTTAGAATTTTATATTTTTTTTGACAGAGTCTCGCTTTCTCTTCTAGACTGGTTCTGAGCTCACTATGAAGCCCAGACTGGTCTCGAACTCATGGCAATCCTCCTGCCTCTGCCTCCTGAGTGGTAGGATTGTAGGTGTACACCACCATGCTCAGCTTATGTGGTGCTGAGGAATTTAACTCGGGTACTTAGCACTTGCTAGGCAAGCACTTTAACTGCTGAGCTATTCCTCCAGCCCTGATTCATAGATTTAGGTTACTAATTTTATTTAGAATTGACCTTTTCTTATCTTTTTGTTCTTAAATAAACTCCACTTAGTTCACTAAACAAACATGAAACCTTAACCACAGTAGCTAAAAAGATATACTTAAAGTTCATTGTCTCATCCTTGCAGAGTTGTGAAAGAAAAGACCAAACCTCAGGGTGGAGAAGGAAAAGGTGCTCAGCCAACTCCCATCCAGCACTCCTTCCTCACTGACGTCTCAGATGTTCAGGAGATGGAGAGAGGGCTTCTGAGTCTTTTGAATGATTTTCACTCTGGAAAGCTTCAAGCATTTGGTGAGCAATGAGAGTCTGTCTCTGTCTGTCTGTCTCCTTCTTTTCCTTTTTCTCCCTTTCTCTCTCTCTCTCTCTCTCTCTCTCTCTCTCTCTCTCTCTCTGTCTCTCTCTCTCTCTCTCTCTATTTTGAGACAGGGTCTTGCTTTATAGCCCAGACTGGCCCTAAACTTACTATGTAGCCCAGGCTGGCCTTGGACTTGACAATCCTCCTGCCCGAACTTCTCAGTACAGGTACTACTGGCATATGCCACCACACCCAGCTTTATGTGGTTCTGGGGTGTCAAACCCAGGGCCTTGCACTTGCTAAGCAAGTACTTTAATTACTGTGCCATTCTTCCAGCTCCCCCCCCCCCCTTTTTTTGAGACAAGATCTTGCTCTAGTCCAGGTGGGTCCTGAACTCACTATGTATACCAGGCTGTCTGTGATCTCATACCAGGACTTCTGTCTCAGTCTTCTGAGAGCTAGGATTGCAGGCATGTGCCTCCTATGTGGTACTGGGGAATTGAAATCGGGGCCTTGTACTTGCTAAGCAAGCACTCCAACCACTGTACTATTCCTTTAGCTCTCTTTTCTTTTTTTCTTTTATTTTGTTGACAAGTTCTCATTGTATTGTTCAAGCTGGCCTCAGATTTACTGTTTAGCTCAGGGTATCCTCAAATTCAGGATCTTCCTGCCTTAGCCCTCTGAATATTGAAATTACAGGTATGTACTTCTATGTCTAGCTGATGTGCCTCGGTTTGTTTTATTACTTTTTTTGTGCTGCTAGGGATTGAACTTGTGGCCTTCTGTACTCATCTATATCCCAACCCTTTCAATTTATTTTTATTTTATTTTTTGAGACAAAGTCTCACTCTGTATCCCAGGCTGGTCCTGGACTCACAGCAGTCCTCCTGCCTCAGCCTCCCCGGTACTGGGGAATCAAACTCAGGGCCTTGTCTTACAAGGCAAGCTCTTTAACCACTGTGCCACTCTTCCAGCCCTTCAATTTATTTTTAAACTTGTGACAGGGTCTCGTTGAGTCACTGAGTTGCCCGGGCAGTATTTGATCTTATGATCTTCTTTCTTCAGTCTCCCAGAGTGCTGAGATAACAGGCATGTGTCCCGAGGCTCTTGTAGGAAGGACCTTTAATTTCAGATTACTGAAAATATTGGGTCACTCTATTCAAATGACACTTGCGAAAGTGAATGTGATTAAATGGTACTCTTCTATAAATGATACTGCTCTTAAAGAAAACATTTTTTTTTTCTACTTAGGGAATGACATTTTAAAATCTTTGTTGTATGATTTTTTTCTTTTTAGGCTTCCAAAGTCACTTCTAAGGCTAGTCATTGTTTTCTGGCCAAAAAATTCATATGTGATTATATATTTTATAATCACTAAACATCAATTTACAAAAGAAAGAAAACAGTTTTCTTGGGCCTGGCATGGTGGGGGCACATGCCAGTAATCCTAGCAATGTGGGAGATTGAGGCAGGAGGATACAAAGGTTCGAGCCCAGTCTAGGAAACTTAATCTAACAAGACACTATCTCAAAAATAAAAAATTAAGAAAGGCCTGAGGAAGCAGCCCTGAATTCAATCCTCAGAACCACAAAGAAAAAAGAAGAAAAAGAAAACACGTTACTTTTAGAGTAACTAGATTGTCAAAAGCTCTTCTTGAAGACTGTTGGTTTTAACATTAGCCTTTTAATGTGTTGGAATGCTCCCTAGGAAATGAGTGTTCCATAGAGCAGATGGAACATGTTCGGGGGATGCAAGAGAAATTGGCCCGCTTGAATTTGGAGCTCTATGGGGAGCTGGAGGAGCTGCCTGAAGATAAGAGAAAGACAGCCAGCGACGCCAATCTAGACAGGCTTCTGTCTGATGTGAGTGTAATTCTTTTCCTCTGTTCTTTAATATGCTTTTAGTGCAGTTAAATTCATATAACAAGATTACTGCTTTAACCATTTAAAAGGACATAATTCAGTGCTTTTAGTATTTCCTTGGCATTGCGCAAACGTCATGACTGGGGCTGGAGGAATGTCATAGCTATTAAAGCACTTGCCTTGCAAGCACAAGGCCCTGAGTTTGATCCCCCAGTGCCACATAAAGCTGGGCGCCATCGTGCATGCCTGTAATCCCAGCACTTGGGAGGACTGCCCTGAGTCCAAGGCCAGCTGTCAGCCGGGGCTCCAGTGAGTTCAGGACCAGCCTGGGCTCCCGAGCAAGACCCTGTCTCAAAAAACAAAACAAAGAAAATTGTAGAAGTCAAACAGATGTCATCACTGTCTTAACTCCAGGATGTTTTTGTCACCTGGAAAAGAAACCTGTACCTCCCAGTTGCCTCCCACTCCATCCCAAGCAACCTAGAAGACCTTTGGCTACAGATATGCCCTCTTGTGGCCACTTCGTGTCAGTGGCATTGCGGCGTGTACCTTGCGTGGATTCTTGCACTTAGTGTTGTCTTCTGAAATTACATCTGTATTGAACTTTATTCTTCTTTTTTAAGAAGAAATACATTTGAGTTTCGATACGATATATATGTGCACAAAGTACATTCAATGTAAACATTATGTATAACATGTATACATATCAATAAAATGAGGGGAAAAAAGAAATACTTTTGAAGGAAATTAACCATTTTTAGGGCTGGAGGAATAGCACAGCCGTTAAAGCACCTGCCTGGCGAGTGCAAGTCCCTGAATTCAATTCCGCAGCACCACATAAACCAAGCATGGTGGGGCATGCCTATAATCTCAGCCTTTGGGAGGCTCTGTCTCAAAAAGAAAAAAAAAAGAAATTATCATTTTTATATCTAAGCATGTATTCTCAGAATATTGGCAAATTAAGGAAATTTTTGTACATATTATATATGTACAAAGATTTTATAGATACAGATATTATATATGAATGGAACAAGATAGTAATCAAAAGACCTTTTTCTAACATAACTAATATACTTTGTGCTGTTTACTCAGCTGGTGTTTACTTGTTTTTGAATACAAATCTGTGTTGGGTGTTTATGAAAATTCTGCACAGTACCATTTGTTTGCTTAAGCTACTGTAACCAGGTACCACAGACTCAGTGGTTTGAGCAACAAGAATTTATTCCCTCACAGTTTTAGAGGCCCAGAGGTGGAGATCAGGATGTTCACAATATTGGTGTTTGTTTGGGACATACGTGCACATACACATATACATATACAATGTAGCGCCTAACACATACACAAACACACATACACAATTTAGACTCTTATATCCTTGTGTGAATATTAGACTGAGAAGTGTTAATTAAATTTGCTGCTTTAAATCCTTTTAAAACAAAAACAAATAAATTTCAATTCAACATACTTTAGTTTTATATTTCATATTTGCCACTAATAAAAGGATCAGTTTTTATGGCTTTTTTCTATCTTTTAATAAATAAATGTGAGGGAAGTTTTTTGCCTGTATTTTAAAAACTCAATGCCTCTACTCAGTGTTTCATATTTAGTCTTGAATTTTTTTTTAACAGTTTCTGCTTTATCCCTCTAACACATATAAGCTTAATTTGCTGTACATTTAGGAGAAGAACTTGGACGTGACAGGAACACTGCATGCAGTCTAGCATTTGTTCTTGGGTTATCTGCGTTACATTGAACACTTCAGTTAACATTTCAGTGATGCAGGTTTCTGCCTCTGTACATTTAGGCATCTTAATCTTGGGCACCTAGTTCTGGAAGCGTGAGAAGTGAATTCTGTGGTTTCCAAACCCTGCTCATGGTTTGTAGTATCTGCTGCAGCAGCCCCAACAAAAAAAGATGATCAGTTCTACCTTGTACTGAAAACCAAATGGCGTGCAAAGTATTTTCACCTTGCAAAAACCTTCAAAAGATTGTAATCACTAAAATAGCTAGTTTTTAAAAAAAGTATTATAGGAATACTTGCTATTATGCATGGCATTAGGAATACTTACAAACTCAAGCTTTATTATTTGATTTCATTTTCTCATATTCTTGTTTCTTAGGTGCTAAAACTACTGTATATAATTACTTAGCAAAAAGAATGTTACCATCTTGAAAATTTTTTGAAAATTTTTTTCATGTTTTCTTTCATGTAAAGAAAATTAAATGAACTATTTAAAAATACGTCATTAATAATGACCTGCTTACATTTATCTTATATAAATTAAAATTAAATTTCTTTCTTTGTGTTACAGTTAGAAGAGTTGAATTCCTCTATGTATCCTTTGCCTGTTACCAGCAGTGAAGAACTTATAATGTATAATTTCTGGTGAATGATTCCTGTCGTATTTTGGAAAGAAGTGTTATGGAGCCGTAACGCATAGATGTGCTATGTTGCCTACGGAGCCATCTCACCATCTTTCTCTCGCTCTCTCCCTGTCTTTCTTTCCTGTCTTCTCCCCTTCCTCTCCCTCTTTCTCTCTCCCTCTCTCCCTCTCCTCATTGGTTTCCAAATGGGATTTATTTTTCATTGCTGTATGTGCTGAAATTTTTTGTCTCTTCTTTGCTTTGTATTGGTTTTGAATTTTTAAAACAAATTGTTTTTAAGTCATGAAGCTTGAAGATTAGGTTAGCTACTAGAGAAATTATTTAGAATTATGAGATCTGGGACTCAGTGTTTTTTGGATATGCAGAGATAATATACTTAATTCAGTATCACTTCTGTGAATACTTTAGGTGTATAAAGTTGGAAGTTTAGTATCGCTAAAATGCAGTTTTCAGGGTTGCTCACATCGCTTTGGAAATAACCTTTTTGTAAGTACATGTACCAGATTTATTATAGAATTGGCTTAAAGGAAAACCCAAGGTACATATAGAGTATTCACCTTTTTTGCTTGTTTGTATGTGTTTTTTGAGACAGTGCCTCGCTCTGTAGCCCAGGCTGGTCCTGAACTCACTATGGAGCCCAGGATGGCCTTGGACTCAGGGCAGTCCTCTTGCCTCAGCCGCCCTAATGTTGGGATTACAGGCGTATGCCACTACACCTGGCTTTATGTGGTGCTGGGGAAGTGAACTGAAGGCCTTGTGCTTGCAAGGCAAGCACTTTTAACCACTGTGCCATTCCTCCAGCCTGTTTTTCAGGTTTTTTTTTTTTTTTTTTTCCTTGAAACAGAGTCTCATTCTGTAGTCCAGGCTAATTCTAAGCTCACTTTGTAGTCCAGACTGGCTTCAAATTCACAGCAGTCCTCATGCCTCAGGCTCCTGAGTGTTCGTATTACAGGCAAGCACCACCACGCCCATCTTTGTGGTGCTGGAGAATTGAACTAGGGTACTTAGCAGTTGCTAGGCAAGCACTGTAATCGCTGAGCTATTCCTCCAGCCCTGTTTTCCAGTTTTTAAACATGTCAGACCTTTGAACAGTTTTCAATAATTCGACTACAACACACATATCCCATCGAGCTGGGAGTTTGGGTGTCTGGGAACACCTTGTGTTCCTTCTCACCTTTCTGCACCTGTTCAGGCAATCCTTCCTACCCAGAGTCACTCTGGATTCACTCGGGAGTACCCTTTTTCTTCTTGGGAAATTACATTCAAGCCAACCACTCTGTATTTTGTTTATTCCTTAAGGTAGCTGCGTTAGTCAACTTCCGTTACTGTAGCAAAATACATGATTTATACAACTTAAAAGGAAGAAAGGTTTCCTTTGGCTCTGTTTCAGAGATCTTAGTCCAGTATTGCTTGGCTCTGTTGCTTTGACCTTGTGGCAGCACAGTACATCAAGGAGGGCGCATGTGGCCAAGTGGCTCAATTTATGGTAGCCAGGAAGCAAAGGAAGACACAGGAAGGGGCTGGGATCCTGACGCCTCTCCAAAGTCACATCCCCAGAGGAACCCACCTCGTCTTATTTGTTTGCTTATTTTGAAACAGTCTTGCTATGTTATGTTGCCCAGGACTCCTTGGCTCAAATGATCCTTCTGCCTCAGCCTCCTGAGTAGGCAGGACTACGGCTGTGCACCCCCATCTCCTAAAGGTTCCACTGCCTCCCAGTAGTGTTCTAGACCGGTGTCTGAGCCCTTAACACATGGGTCTTCGGCACATTCAGGGTTCACGCTACAGCACTAGAATTTTCCACCTTATTTTAGTACCTGTTGATGCTCACGTGTTAAATCTCATCCTTCCGGTATAACTAGAATGCCTTTGATGGCTGTGTTTGTATCTCTGCATTTTTACGTCTTCTACACATGTATTGCACATTGCACCATCATGCTCAGATGGAACACAGACTGAAGTCAGTGATTTTTTTTAAAAAAAATCCTCAAATTCTAAAAAAAGTGTAATTCCCTGTATTTAATAATTGTCTTATATCCAATGTTCTAACACAGCAGCTTTCCCATTAAAATACTTTTTTAAGAAATAGCTGCTCAGCCTCTTATCTCCTAGTATAATTTCTAAAAATTTAAAATACTTGTTATAGAATGAAAATCTTCTTAACTGATAAATTCAGACAGAAACTGCATTTGGCAGATGCCCAGGAAGTTCCCAATTCTTCTACCAGCTAAACTAACCTGCCCTTCGCTGTCTCGGAACTTGCAGAGCAGCCGCATCCTTTACTTTGTCCTTCGGAATTCAGCAGCAGAGTCACCCTCCACACCAGGAATTCAAGTCATTAAAGCACAAGTGCAGTGAGTGTTTCCACATACTGCTTTTAGTACACCTGCTTGCTGTAGGTTGCCATAGCTGGAGGCCTTGGCCTCGCAGGAAATGCAACGCGAAGGTTGCGCGACTGTGCTTTCTACTGTTGCCTTATGGGTTATACTTGAAATGTGTTGTGCTAAAAGTTCTTGATAGGGCTGAAGGACGTGTCCTTCCTGACCTCACCAAACTTACCCAGGGTGGATCGCAAGTTGACGGGGCACAGGCTTCTTGTGGCAGCCCGGCTTCAGTTTACATTAGACAATCAGTACACACGCAGGAGTGTTTTGCGGTGGCCACTGTCAACAAAGTGTCAAATGAGTACTCGTGAGATTTGCTATTTTTAATAAAGTAATTGTTTTAAATTAGTGTCTGTTACCTATTTGGAAGACCATACTCTTGACCTGGGAATATGAAGGTTTAGTCCTTACAAGTACACTGTGCTTATAAGGCTTGAAGTTCTGGAAACTGCCCATGAATTCTCTGCCTTTTGTGCATTTACAGACTGTAATGAGAGACCATGGCTTCGGCGTTAATGAGACCTTGATTTGGATGCCCGTCCTGCCCATAGTTGTGTACACGTATACTTACTCAGGTTGTGTTTGGCTCTTTTCATTTTGTTTTGTTTTTGTTTGTTTTTTTGAGACAAGGTCTTGCTCTGTCGTCCAGGCTGGTCCTGAACTCACTGTGTAACCCAGGCTGGTATTGGACACACAGCAACCATCCTGCCTCAGCTTCCCAGGTGCTGTTATTACAGGCATGTGCTGTGACTCCCAGTTTATGTGGTGCTGAGGAGTCGAACCATGGGCCTTGCGCTTCTAAGCACTCATAGAACATTGAGCTATGTCCCTAAACCCCCTTTCACACCTTTTAAACACGTTAAAGGCAAGAAGAAAAATGTAAAACCCCTGGATTAGAATAAAACTTAATTATTAGAATATTTGTTTTTTTCACATAGGTGTAGAGTTCTTATAAAAACATCTTAATTACAGATAATTTTTTTAAAAAAGAGCAGATCGCCTAGCCTACCTGTGTACATGTTTCCAAACTCTTTAATCATGTTTATTTTTTTAAAAAAAGTCTTCAGCATACCGTTTGTTTGATTTCACTTAGTTTTCCAGCCTTTTTCTGCTTAGCCCGTTATAAACATCTTTCCGTGGTGTTAACTATTAGCAAAAAGGGGAAAACAGAATGCAAAAGGCTGCACAATAAATCTCTCAAGAAAGTTTTGGCCAGAACCATTAGAAACTAATAAGGAAGGGAATTTTTATTCGTTTTTGTTCCATATGCCTTGTGTATAATGCTAAAACTGGCAATAATAGTAAGATTTCCTGAGAATTTTCTGGAGATTTGCACTAAAGAATAGAAACACTTAGGAGGCAGAGGCAGGTAGATTGCTGAGTTTGAGGCCAGCCTGGGCTACAGGGCGAAACATGTCTCAAACACAAAAACAACAAAACAAGAAACGTCTTTCCCATAAACGCACCTTAAAATCCACAGCTTTTGTGAGGCCCGCCAGACGCCGGCTGCGAGGCCCACGGCGGCGCTGGTCGTCCCGTGCGGGGCAGCAGCGACCCGCTGAGTCCTACGACTGTCCCGCCGCCAGTCCCTGTGGCTGGAGGGGCGGGGACTCGGCCTAGCGTGACTCGCGGGTGGCCGGGCCCCCGGGGTGTGAGGCGGCGGCGGTGTTGCGGTCTCGGGGCGACGCGGCGATGCTGGCCCGCCCGCCGCTCGCCGGCCCGGCGCTCCCGGAGGTGCGCCCCGGGCCTCGGTGCGCGTCCGGCTCCCCGCCACCTCGGGCGCCGCCGCCGCCGCCGCCGCAGCGCGTGGGCCCGCGGGGGGCGCGCCGCCGCCGCAGCGCGTGGGCAGGGCAGCGAAGGAAGGCCCGTGCGCGTCGTGGCCAGCCCGCCCCGTCCTCCGCCTGGGGCTTGCCGCGCTGCCCTGCCGTGAGGCCCGGAACCGCGCGGAGCGGGCGCGGGCGGGCGGGCGCGTGTCCGCGGCCTACGACCTTGGCATCCCACAAGAAACGGAGGCAGGTATTCCGAGGGGTTTGTCTTTCCAAACGTGCCGGTGGTGTACTCACGAGTAGCCGACGCCGTAAGTATCGGGACAGAATCGCCCCACGCGCCGGTGTCCAAAGCTCGGCGCCGGCCCGCAGTTCTCGCCACGCGCGCCCGCGGCAGCCTGCGGTCCTCTGCGGACTGGACCCTCGTGCCCCTCGGGAGCCGCAGCACGTGCGCTCTAAAAACAGCAATGAGAAGAAAAAGTAAAGGCCAGGGCCCCGGCGTGTTAAAACGACCGTAGCAGGTCGCTCTCCCGGAGTCTGAACCGTGCGCCTGCTTATTTGCTTTGAAGGTGAAACTCAGTGGGCACCTCTTGCTTTTGGACACCAGCAGGCGGGCAGTATTTTCTGTCACCACAGCTGCTATCAGTGGGCAGATTTTCTCCAGTCGTGCCCTCGAGTAGTGAGAGCTTGAAACATTTGGGTATGTAATAAAATATATGTTGGCTCGGGTTCAAAATAGGTTATGTTTCGACATACCTGAGCACAAGACATTTCACTGCAGCTGGTCTTTTTTGTTTTTCTTCATTAATTACACTCACGTTTCTTGTACTCCAGCCCCTACCTACACTACCGTCTTTAGAACCAGACAACCTCTTGGGAGGTAAATTTTTTGAGGAATTAAATTTTAGGTAATAAGTAATTCACTGCATATTTTGCAGGAGTGAATTGCAAATGTAAATAATACCCTTTGTGCCAACAAACAGCATTTCCTCTTTAATTTTCTGTTACTTTGTCTACAACAGCAGGAGACTAATTTGTACTTTACAGTGGTACCACAAATCACGTGTGGAAACATAGTTGGCTGACAACGTGGTTTTTTAGTCTGTCCCAGCGATGATGTGATTGCCTGCCATCTCACCTTTTAATCTGGCTTTGGTTGTTCTGAGCTTTAAAAAAAAGTTTTGTTTTTCTCTACTTTCTCACACGTGGTCTTGACATAACACTTCATGTCAGGTCTCCAAAATTTATGCATTCTCCCTACCACCACCGGTTCCCCAGTGGCCCCCAGCCGCAGGTCTTTCTATTTGAGTCAGCACTGACACTGTCTCCCTGGACTTAGTGTGAGATTCTACAGATTGAGGCTCAGCCCTGTAATGCTAACCCTGTCTCCGGATTTACTAGCCAGCTTTCTGTTACTACGATAAATACCTTAGATAATAGCTTACCAAGAGAAAAGGTTTATTTTGGCCCGTCATTTGGGAGATTCCAGTTCAGGGTTGCTCGACCTTGTTGCACACCTCTGTGTCTGCAGCACATTGTGGCATGGATGCAGGGTAAGGCAAAACAGTTCGCCTCACAGCCAGGAAGCAAGCAAGAGAATGGGGAAGGGAGGGGCTTGCATCCTCCCAGTATTCTTCCAGGGGTGGACTGTGGGATGTGGGACTCCAGTGATGTAAAGACCTCCCACTAGGTCCCACCCCATAAAAGTTCCATCATCTTTAAGCACCACCAGTAGTACCCCCTGGGGGACCAAGCCTTTAGCACACAGGCTTCCTGTTTAGGATTCAAACTATGGCAGGTATGCTAGTCACAGGTCCTAGGATGGGACTTCTGCTTCCGACTGGCCAGCTGTGCAAGGTTTCAGTGATGCTTTTCTCAGGTTTGATTAATTACTTGGAGTGCCTTGCAGAAGTCTGGAAAATACATACATTCACTGATTTATTTTGAAGGCTATTGTTAAGGACACCGATGGATAGCCAGGTGGAAGTGATGCATAGGGAAAGATATGTGGGAATGAACATGCTATCCACGAGGCATTTCCGTGCTAGTTTAGTTATTCCAGGCCCCTGGACCCTTTCCTTTTGGGTTTGCATTATAAGGACATAATTGATTACATCATTGTTTATTGGTGAGCAACTCGTCCTTCAACTCTTCTTCCTCTTCCTTCCTCTGTGATAATGGAGATAAAAACTCCAACCCTGTAGTTACATGGTTGATTCCTCTGGCATCCAGCCCCCATCCTGAAGCCATTCAGGCACCCACCAAGAATCACTTCATTAGAATAAATGATGCTCCTACCATTAAGGATATTCCAACAGGTATATGAGCTCTGTGTGGAGAACTAGGATCAAATCATTTCACCCTGTGAGTATAGGAGCTGTATGGCAGAAGCTTAATACAGGACACACACACACACATACACACACAACACATTTCATAGTATCACAGATTGTTGCACAACAGGCCCCTCTAGCTGCCTGTCGTTGGTTGCTATACATGCAGTGCTAATGTCACTTGCCACATTCCTCATCAGTACACCAGTTCTAAAGGATAGCCTCAAAATAGAAATTATTTTCCAAATAAATTCATAGTGCTCCTATATTCAAGTTAAATTTCTACTTTAGGAAAAGTCCGATATAATTTTCCCCATTTTATTGATATGTATAAATGCAAAATTTAAGGTTTACAATGAAGTTGAGCATTTTGTGCACCTACATATCTTGTCAAGGTGACAAGGACTTTTCCACTCTCTTTTTGTCCCTCCCCAGTATAATTTTTAAACTTGATAGCTGTGGTGGTTTGGATCTGGAGTGTCCCCCAAAAGCCCCATGTTCCTATAGATACTGTGTAGGGTTGGGAGGTGGGGCCTGGCTGGAAGGGGCAGATGCTTGGGGCTTGACCTGGAGGGCGAGGGGCTGGTTCCACCCTTCCTCACAGGCTTCTCTCAGTTCTGTCATGCTGCTGTGAAGATCTCTGTCTCTGGAGCAGTGGCTCCAGCTCTGGCTCTAGCTGCTGCCCTACCATGTGATTCCACCATTTTCCAGCTGCCCACCCATGAGTGGACTGAGACCTTCTGGAGCTGTAAGCTATAATAAATCTTTCCTCCCTAAGTTGTGCATGTTGGGTATTGAGTCACAGCGAAGAGAAAGTAACTCAGACACTAGCCAGTTCCTACCTGTGTGACCTTGGATGGTTTTCTTTAGCGTGTGCTTGCCTAGCAAGCGCTAAGTACCTGAGTTCAATTCCCCAGGACCACATAAACCAGGCATGGTGGCACACACCTGTAATCCCAGCATTTGATAGGGTGAGGCAGGAGAATTGCTGTGAGTTCAAGGCCAGCCTGGGCTCTATATAGTGAGTTCAGAACCAGCCTGGGCTACAGAGTGAGACTTTGTCTCAAAAAACAAAGAGAGAGAAAGAGAGAGAGAGAGAGAGAGAGAGAGAGAGAGAGAGAGAGAGAGAGAGAGATGCTAAATACACATCACACATCCTTCTCCCATTGGACTTTGTTACTTAGGCTGGGTTTTTGGATCTAATTACAAAAGAGATGAACCACAGATTGGGTTCTCCTATGTCATTCCCTTTTTGCAACAAACTTTGGAAACATTTGGAGCCCTTTCTCTACAGAGTAAGGCAACTAAAAGGCCTCTACTTGGCATCATCTGCAGTGGAATTTCAATTCAAAGTTGAAAACAATGCTATGTGAGACAGTGAGCCAGCCTCTACCTCTAGGCCCTTTTCCAGTGGTGACATGCCACTATGTATAAGAGAAAGGTGACTTCTAAATGACTAAGGAAGAACTTTGTAGTACCATATTTTCACTTTTGGTAAAAGGACGTGGAAAAGATGAGAAATAGATGAGAATTTGTTTTTAACACTTAGGTCATGAGTTTCTCTTTGTATTTGAAGGTGTTGGTGAGATGGGCTTGGTGGTATATACCTGTGATCCTAGCATTTTGGAAGACTGAAGAAGGAGGATCACAACTTTGATGCCAGCCTGGGTAACTGTGGGACTTGGTGAAATCCCTGTCTGAAGAAAAAAGATAATAATAATAGTAGCATAAATTAAATAGTCTGGGGATGTAGCTCAGTGTAGTCTGGGTATGTAGCTCAGAAGGCTGTGGGTTTAATCTCCAGTACAAAAAAAAATTGACTACCATATTATAAACATAATTCACAAAGTTGCACATTTTGACTAGGGCGAATTTGCATCTCATATGTGTACCTTAAAATAGTATCCCTTTTTCTAATTTGCTGAAGTCATGAAAAACTAATCTGTCAAATCTATATATTAATTTAGTTTTAAGTATATTTTACTGCATAGCTCATTTAACATAATGATGAAAATTACAAATAGTGATATAGTTATGACACAAAGACCACTGTAGGGACAAAGGACAAACCAGCTCCTGGGCCTCTTGCCTCATTAAGAGTGTGATTTGTGTTTTCTTCTAAGATAATCAGGGCCTTAAAAGTGTTTTTGCTACAAACTCTGTAATCTTCACTTAGGCCTACAAATGCCCAACAGATAACTAGAGTACAGCAGTTTCATCTTCTTTTTATAAGAATTTGGTTCCAGTCCTTCTCAGCTCTCTGCATAAACAGACACATTAGTAACTTAAGGAGTGTTATGTCCAAAAGTGGGCAAAATGAAGTTTATTAGACCTAAATTTATGTAAGTGATCTCACTGCCCTTCAAGAGTTGAGAACACCTACTTCTGGAAGTCTCTGTTGCCCTGAACCTATGGCCACTTTGGGATCCAACAGAACCTCACATAACTGAGACTGCCATAGTCACAAGGATTTACTTCATGGGAGCTAAATTTTCCTTCAAGTCCTGAGGATTCCGCCGGAGCTACCAAACTAGGGCTGAGATAATGATCTACCAGACCCCAGCCTGCCACTTTTGATCTCCATTTTTTTGGGTGGGCGTCAAGCCAGTCTGAAACTCCTCATCACAGCATGCCCCTTCAATGGACTTGAGCTGCAGTCATGTCCTCTCTTCTTTCTTACTTTCCAAGCTCTGCTTATAAATTCATACTGTCACCGTAGTTTACTATGTTATTATTGTCACCAACCACTATGCTGATGACACTTAAGGGGGTAAAATGGAGCAGTGGTACAGTTATCAAATCCTAGTGAAGGAATTTAGTTTTTCTTACTTGTATCTTGATTTTCCATTCTTAAATTTAAAAATTGGTACATGTTTGTTCAGTTCTTTTATGCCGCTAGAATGAAATATTTAAGGCTGGGTAATTAATTAAAAATATGAATTTAGAGTTGGCTGTTGTGGTGCACACCTATAATCCCAGCACTCTGGGAGGCCGAGGCAAGAAAACCACAAGTTCAAGCCCAGCCTGGGCAAATTGGCAACTTCAAATATCCTATCTCAATGTAAAAAAGAGCTTGGGGTATAAGTCAGCGAGAAGGCCCTCAAGATATATATACGTAAAATCTTGCAGTTCTGGAAGCTGGCAGGTCCCAGATTAAGGTGTCAGCAGGTCTGACCACCTGGTGAGGGCTGCTGATCTCTGCTTTCAGGATGGCATTGGTAGCTGCATCCCCTGGAAGAGAGGAATTTATTATCACAGGACAAAATTTAGAAGAGCAGGCAGAGAAGCCTCTTCACTTGGGCCTTAATCTGTCTGCAAAGGGAGGAGCCCTCATTAGCTGTTCACTCCGAAAAGTCTGGCATCTTGTCGCTGCCTTGGATATTGCATTTCTGGGCCTGAATTCTAAAGGGGACTTGTTGAAATCTCAGCAATATAGACAATTATTCATTTACTAGTTCAGCAAACATTTGGGAAGTACCTACTCTGTAGTCAGCACCATGCAGTAGGCAGCTTCTAAAGTGACCCCCGTGACGTCAGCATCCTTTGATTCATGCTCACATGCAACCCCTCCCCAAGTGTGGACTGGGCTTGCTTTTAAGACAGAGATTAGCAAACTTTTTTTTAGGAGCCCAGATAATAAATGTATCTGGCCTTGTGAGTCATATATTCTTTCTCCCCGTTATTCAGTTTTGTTGAAATCATATTCAACTCACAGACAACGCAGAGTCAATACGATAGCTATGGTCTAGTACTACTGTTTGCCAGTCGGGTAGTGGGCCAAATACAGCCTGTTAACTGTGTTTGCTGATCCCTCTTCTGACTAACCAAAAAGCAGTGATAACTTGTTTCTGAGACCATGCCCCACCAGAGTTCTGCTTTCCATCCTGCCTATACTCTTTGGCTCTGTTGCTGGTCCACTTGAATGGAAGTGAGATGCCATTTTGTGAGCTAAGCTACAGAAGGTCTACCGTGGGAGAGGTGGTCTGGCCGGCAGCCAGCAGGAAAGCAGGGCTTGGTTCCAGCAGCCATTGAAGAGAGGGATCCTGCCAACAACCACTTAAGCACGCACAGAAGGGAATCTTTACTCAGTCCAGCTCTGGGGTGACTCCAGCCCCAGCTGGCACATGGATTGTGAGAGACCCTGAGCTGATGGCCCAGCTAACTTGAGCCTAGACTCCCAATCAAAGGAACTGTGACATAATCAATGTTTACTATTTTAAGTCCTCAATTATTGGGGAGAATTTGTCTGATAGCCTTAGATAAACACTATGATAATCACACGAGGTAATCAATACAGCCTCTGGTAGGCTCTGTATAACAATGAATGAGAGAAAATGCTACATATTATTGCCTCCTCTCGTTAACTCACTGTGAACATTATCCACATGAGGGCCTCCAGAACAGCGGCTAAAAAGAAATTTGTTCAGTTTCGTTCAATCATCATTTCCCTATACTCTTTAATCACAGAATCTGTTTTAGGGGGAATTTCTATTCATACCTTTTGGAATAGAAAATGCTGAAATAAGAGAAATCATGTATTAGAGATGTAGTGATTGTCACTTTGCCATTTCTCTCGATTCAATAGCTACTCAGCAAAATTGAAATTTTTAGATAATTAAAATAATCCTGTGGGAATTTGTATATATATACGAAAGTATGCACACACGCACAACATTATGCTCACCTGCTTAAGCCCACCAGCAGAGACAGCAACTATTCTTTCTTTCATGACCAGCTCTTTGTATGTGTAATTCAGAAACTCCAGAGAGAATAATAACAACTTTGAGAATTTGCTAAAGAAAATTCCTACGTCAGCTCTTGGAGGGATTTCATATAACGGTAGCTGGGTATCTTAAGAAACTAAGGATTTGTTTTGATTTAATGTTGATTCAGAGGGAGGTATGTCCTGCGTTGCCATGAGGTTTTCATCTGAGTGACTCACTGTGATAACGTAGTTTGCCAAATGCATCACCAGCGTGTCTTACATAGGAGGAAAGTGGGGCTCGGGCAAGTGGATTACTTTCAAAGCTTCAGTTTTGGGAAGTCAGAACAAAGGGTCCCACCTGGTGCTCTGTCATGCTGCCTGCCAGTGACGGTCTCTAAATTGTTCCTTTTATGGTAAGTATCTGACATTTATTCACTTTTAAAATGTGCTTCTATCTTATTGATGCAGCAGAAGCCCTGTGCATGCATCTGTTTCTGGAAGTCTCAGGCCACATTGTGCTCTCTCTGCATGGAATCTGGAGCAACAGAGGGTTGCTATAAACATCTAACATGCTGGGATCCTAGCTAGAATATCACCGACAGGTTGTGGTTCAACTTGAGTTTTACTATCTCCAGTAATGGGGTCTCCTGAGATGGCTAGAAATGCTGAGGTGATTCTTTTCCGTCCTTTTAGAGGGAACCAAATTCTTTCTTTCTGGCATCATCCATTGTTCTTAATTTTTTCCTCTGGGGATTTGTAAACCACTTGTAACTGACTTAAATATCCCCCAACTTTATTCCCATGCCAGATGAAGAGTTCAGTTTCTTTTTTCCCTTCTTCCTATATCTTCCCCCTTTTCCTTCCCTCAGTATCCTCTTTCTCCTCTTCTTTTTCATCTCTCTCTGTATCTTTTGATACTGTGGACCAAACCTAGGGATGCCCTGTAGCTTTTTGTGTGTGTGTGTGTGGTACTTGTCTTTTTCCCCCACATTTTATTGATATGTATACATGCAAAATCTAAGGTTTACAATGGAGTTGAGCATTTTGTGCACATATGTATCTTGTCAAGGTGACAAGGTCTTTCCCATTCTCCGTCTGTCCCTCCCCCTCCCCTCCTCCCTCTCTCCTCACCCACCGTACTCCCCTCTTTCACTTTGTCATTCAAGTTCCGTAGGTGTTGTGATCTGGGTCTCTCATATCAGAGAGACCATTCGATGTTTCTCCTTCTGCTTCTGACTCACTTCACTAAGCATGATGTTCTCTAGTTTCTTCCATTTGCCTGCAAAAGCCGCCACGCTGTTGGACTTTATAGATGCATAGTATTCCATTGTGTATAAATGCCACATTTTGAGGTGATTCACTGTTCTGTTGTATCCACTGGTCTGTTGATGGATATTTTGGTGCCTTCCATATTTTTGCTATGTCGCAAGCACTCCGTAAGAGGAGACAGACGGGACAGAGGCAGATGGATTTACCTTGGAGGTGTTCTTTTATTCACACAACAATCAGTCAATCCAATTCTCAAATCAAACCATAATAAATCGATCAATTAATTAATTAAGCAGGAAAGCAAGTGTTGTTCTGCCTCTTAAAACTGTTCCCGTCCTGGGTCCCTTATGCTCACCG
Organism: Ctenodactylus gundi; assembly: GCA_004027205.1. Taxonomy (NCBI): domain Eukaryota; kingdom Metazoa; phylum Chordata; class Mammalia; order Rodentia; family Ctenodactylidae; genus Ctenodactylus; species Ctenodactylus gundi. Next base: position 60,689 of record PVKB01004372.1, on the reverse strand, counting down.
TGCGACGTGTTCTTGACTACCGGCGACACAGCCGACCCACAAATGAGCTTGTCCAGGGCTCGCCAGTCCGTGGCTGGATCAGGACCCGCCGGTAGCTGCCCAGCTGGACAGTCACTCCTTCTCCACGGGGTCTCACTCTTGGGACGCGAGGAGGTGTAGTCTCGCGTTCGGGAAGCGAGGAGGCTGGGGACGAGGAGCAAGACGCGTGTCCTGCATTCAGAGTCTGTGACTCCTACCTCGACACTGAGCTTAGAACAAGGACGGTTCATATACTATTTTTATGCCCGCAAGCTAAGAATAGTGATTGTGTCGGGGTCCACACGCAGGTGGACAGGGGTTCTGGTTATCGATCATGGGGTTCTGGTTATCGATCATACAAGGGCTTTGTTCGCAGGCTACAGATAGCGATTTCATCACACAGGGTCCACACGCAGGTGGCTCACAACTTATCAGTATCGTACAGAGCTTTAGGCAGTTTCCAGCAATTTACTTTATTGCACTTAATATG
>PVKB01004372.1:0-60081 GCA_004027205.1 Ctenodactylus gundi | reverse complement strand
GCTATTGTTGGTTGTGCTGCTATGAACATGGGTATACATACATCTCTGTTATGTGTTGTTTTGGTCTCTTTTGGATAAATTCCCAGGAGGGGTGTCGCTGGATTGAAGGGGATATTTATTTCTAGTCTTTTAAGAGATCTCCATGCTGTTTTCCAAAGTGGTTGTACGAATTTACATTGCCACCACCAGTGCAGGAGGGTTCCTTTCTCCCCGCAGCCAAGCCAGCATTGATTGCTATTTGAATTGTTGATGTAGGCCATTCTCTCCGTAGTGAGATGGTATCTTAGCATTGTTTTGATTTGCATCTCTCTTATGGCTAGAGATGTTGAACATCTTTTCATGTATCTGTTGGGCTTTTGCATTTCTTCATGAGTGAACTGTCTCTTCATTTCATTTGCCCACTTTTCAATAGGATCCTTTATTTTGGTAGGCTTACTTTTCTTTAGCTCCTTGTATATTCTAGTTATAAGCTTCTTATCTGAGATGTTGGTGGTAAATATTTTTTCCCAGTCTGCTGGAAATGTCAAGTGGAGATTCTCCTCAAGAAGCCCTGGAAATGGAGAGTTTCCACACAAGGTTCAGTGCCTGGACATCTTTCAGCAACAAGTCATTAAATAAACAGGTGAGCTCCACACTCTACAATAAAGCAAGTTTAACTCATAAAATTAATCTTATTGTGATACATTGAGTCTCATGTTGCCATATTGAAAAAAAAAAAACCTCTACGGAATTTTGTGTGTGTGTGTGTGTGTGTGTGTGTGTGTGTGTGTGTGTGTGTGTGTGTATGTGTGTGTGTTTTGAGACAAGGTCTCGGTCTGTAGCCTAGGCTGGTCCTGAACTCACTATGGAGTATGGAGCCCAGGCCAGCCTTGGACTCACAGCAATCTTCCTGCCTCAGCTTGCCGAGTGCTGGGATTACAGGCGTGCACCACCATGCCTTATGTGGCTTATGTGGTACTGGGGAGCTGAATTCAGGCACTTAGCACTTGACTTAGCACTTGCTAGGAAAGCGCTTTAACTGCTGAGCCATTCCTCTAGCCCCAATAATTTAGTTTTTGAGTCATTTTAAACAAAAATAATTCTAGCTTGTCTGTTCAATGACAGTGTCTTCTTACCCCAGCTCCTAGCTCTTTCCTTACTAGAGAATCCAAATTTGTCTTTCCTCTCAGTCTGCACCCATGGGGACAAAACAGAGACCTCTGAAGCACACGTGGGTGCCATCATGGGAAGGAGAGGGAGGAAGGTGCTGTGGGTGGTGATAATGAACGGGTGTTCATATGTATGTTTATGTTTCTTTAACTGTCTTCCCACCTGTGCCCACTCTAAGAGTCCATGTGGCCCTTTGAGGCATAATTCAGGAAGAAGTCATTGACTGGCCTATGGCAGCCCTGCAAGGCCTCCTTGGAGAAAACAAAGTGGGTCACCAGGTCTCATGTGGGTTCAGCCTCTTTGACCAGGGCACAGAATTAGATGGGGCTAAAGTCTGACTTGTACTGGCATTTTGCAATAATTAACTTTTACTTTTGTGGGTGTTATGAAGATCTAGGTTGTGGATTCAGTCAGACCAATTTCCAATGGTCCTGTTTGCACAACTAAATGAGTGTAGCCTAGACGAGTTTTCAAGAAAAGTGTGTGGAATCCATTTCCCTAGTCCAGGCCACCTTGGTGAAGGTGACGGAGGGAAACAAAAGCCAGAGAGCGTTCCTTTTTGTCTCTTAGTGGCCCTCCCCCCTCAGGCACTGCTGAAATGATATCCTCCCAGCCCGCCCGGCCGGCCCACCCAGCGTGTGCTGGCTTGTCTGCATCCCTGGATACAAAGTTTAAGCTGAAAAGACAGACCCTGAGACACATGCAAAGTGCTTTGCAAACCATAATGTGCCACGCAAATATTAGCAGAGAGGGTGTTGGTAGATTGTAGATTGCTTGGCAACTGACAATATGCGAACTGTCTTGCAAAAAGTCATTTTCTCCCACTTCCAGCTCTTTCAGGAAAGAGTTGCTCTTATAAGTCATTGGTTTGACCTCTGGACCAACAAGCAACGCCAAGAATTCTTACGATTTTTTCACGGTGCACTAAATCAATTAAGGTAAATACAGCCCAATGATGCAGTTATCATTGGTTCTTAAGGAAAAACAAAATGTAGTTAAATGTTTATATGAAGTCTGTAAAGGCCTTTCTTTCTCTCTCTCTCTCTCTCTCTCTCTCTCTCTCTCTCTCTCTCTCTTTCTTTCTTTCTTCTTTGCCTTAGGAAAAAATAACTAAAGCAACTGATATTTTAAGGTTTATAAACGGGCTCTTCTAGGACGTGTCTGCCCCTTGAAGATGAAACCCTTAGAGTGCTTGCACACCTGCATCTCATTGCTCCGCAGCTGTGTGTTTGCAGAAACTTGTCAGAGTGGCTTAGCAGGAGAATTGTAGCATTCTCTGGGTTTATTAAATTCTTCATGGAGATAAGTAGACAGACAACGTATTCCAAATGGCTTATGCGCAGATACTGTGTAAACGACTGTCACGTGAATAAATGGATCTGAAAAATATTAGAGAAGTGGCACCGTCGCACTGCCCAGGACGAGGGGCCAGAGGGTAGTGGCGGCCAGTGGTCGCCGTGGATCTCTGTCCTCATGCTTCCCCTTCCCTGTGGCACGCCTGTCATTGTACTTTGAAATAGTTCCATCTAGACAGCATGACATGTGTTAGTTGAAGTCAAACCCAGGGATGATGAGTGTTCTGACCAGGAATTAATGCTCCATCTAGGACGCCTTAGCTCTCTCTGATTGGCAAGGTCTCAGAGCCAGCTGTTATCAGACGCTTGGCTAATCAGCAAGGCAGACAATAACTGGTAGGTACAGACTCCATTGGGGTTATTCAAGATCTGTGGACTGACTGACATACTCCAGGAAGTCCTGGGGCCTGAATTTGATTAGAGAATCCAGCCCAGCCAGTAGCAGGTCCTGTACGTGGGACTTGCTAGGGTTCATCCCAAATAAACTATCTTGGTCAGACTAGGGGATTCTGGTGGCCTGGCACCAACAGTAAGAGACACAATAGGTGTGCCACTATTTGTGGAGTATTGTCTTTTCCCAGTCAAAGAAACCTCTGCCCAGAGGACATTGAGTAGGGCTTCCTTAAGCCTGCTGAGGGGCGGTGGGAAGCCTTTGAGCTGGTTTCCTAATGTCACTCTAGTGAACACTTAGGTGTCTGGTGTTAGCCGCTCTCGCTCTAACCTGGTGGAAGGGCTTCTGCTTCTCACTCTTTGGATCTCTTAGGCAGCTACCAAAAATACCTGGGAGTTGTGCGTGACCAACGCGGCCTGCGTTCGTTTCCACCCCGCCTCTTACTTTTTCTTCCGCTTTTTCCTGCTCTTCTCATCTGATCAGCCACCTCTTCTCTCTTCCTTCGCTGGCCTCTTACTCCAGTATCTGTGGGCACAAACCAGACTATCAACCAACTCTCCCTTGTGGAGTCACGTGAAGGAGGCAGACAGCTTCCAGACTGTAATCAAGACATCTTACAGAGAGCTAGTCTTTTCAGCCAATGGCTAAAAATCAGGAGAAAGGGACATTTTATGTAAGTCATTTACTATGCTTCTTTTACTTGAACTTTGCTGTTTTCAAGATTAAAAAAAAAAAAAAGATCAATGGACCCACGCCCGTGTCGGTGATCACTCGCACCGTGTGTGCTAGTCTCATGTGTCATAAGCCGAGCAATTTCAGTTGTGACCACCGGAGGTCGTCAGAGATCTTGTCATCAGAGCTCTTGTTTGGAGGCAGCTCATTATTAGGCGGGAGAGTGTGTCACTGGGAATTACAGCCTTTGTCTGGTCCCTGAGTTCTCCTTCCGGTGGGACAGGAATGTGGAACCAACCTGCGCAGGGGTACTGCTTTGCTTTGTCTGACAGCAGCGTGGTTCCACAGAGGGCAGCGTGCGGGCCGTGGCCTGCCCACAGCTGTTACAAAGCCCAGCGGGCTGCAGGTTCAGGGGGAGTTGGATGGGCCCCCTGGTGGGTCTCCGTAGGCACCCTGAACCCACCTTCAGCGTGTCGGGTTGCAGTCAGCTTTCCACTTCTTCCTGCCTGTCTGTTTCAGCCACCTTGTCCCCTGTCCTTCTGACACCCACAGACACCAGGCGTTGGTAGTTTAATCCAGTTCCAGCTGTGCTCCAGTCAAATCTAGAAGTTCACTTGTTTTTCTTAAAGTTAATGCAATCAACTTTTTTAATTTTTAAAAATTTATTTAATTAATTTTGAGACAGGGTATCAATCTGTAGTCCAGGCTGGTCCTGAACCAACCATGTGGCCCGGGCTGGACTTGAACTCAGGGCAATCCTCCTGTATCAGATCCCCAAGTGCTGGGATTGCAGCCATGTGTGCCACCCCACCCAGCTTAGGCAGAAATGGGGAATCAAACTCAGGGCCCTGCACTTGCTAGACAAGTGCTTTAGCTGCTCAGCTGTGCTCTCTGGCCCTCAACTTTTTCTTTTAAAACATTGTTCTAAAGATATAACATACATGTAATAAAACTTGACGTTTTGAGGATATAGTCTGGTGGTTTTAGTGCATTCACAGAGTTGTGCAACTGCCCCTGGGAAGCAGGGGCCTAACACAGCGCTGAGGAGTCAGGGACACACCTCAGTTCTTTGTGCTCTGGATGAAGGAATTCAATCATGATGTATATACTTTTATATAGTAATGACAGTGAGCTGGATTTATGATTTTACAAAGTAGACACTCTCTTGTCCAACGTTTGGATGTTCTGTTAACTTGCAATTTGCAAAATTTAAGATAAATAATATCTTTAAATGTGCATAAAAAAGTGTACAGCTACTTTATCGTCAGGTAGACTATGGGGAGTTTAATGTAAAATGATAGATTTCCAGAGAGGCGAGAGAGAATACACCCTCAGCAGCCAGGGCCGACCGGCAAGAAAATGGCGGCTGCGCGGAGTGGAGCCTCCGCTTACACCTGTTTGACCGACGGCGCCTTTCAAAGAATAGGCTTTCCTTCCTGGGAGGAAATGACATGGCTGCGTTGACCTGCTTCCGGGTGAAGTTAGGTCCCTGTTTACTCTCGGGGGCGGGGAGGTGGTTTTCACTTTGTTTGCAGCCTGGAGGATTTTCCAAGCCCTCAGCACGGCCTGGGCTTCGCTCCGTTCTTGGGTCTTAACAGCGTGCTCGCCCACTTGAGGTGAAGGTGGAGCCCGCAGGTTCCTGTGGAGCTCACCTGTGGCTAATGGTGACGAAATTGTGTCTTTGCGTTCGTGTGGCCCCACTCGCCTGTCGCCAGGTTCGCTAAGGTCTCACTGTCCGCCTGGCACAGCTGTCCCCACGGTCCAGTATAACCTATGTGGTCCTGCCCCACACCCCCTCCCATCGACAGCGCCTGTCCTTCTCCCATGGCCCCCCTCCCGCGGGGCCGGCTCTCTGTCTCTGGAAACCTGCCGGGCCTGAATTGTTCGTATAGATGGCATCAAGGGGCGAGGGGCGTAGCTCAGTGGTCAAAGCAATTCCTAGCCCCATATAAACTGGGGTGGTGGTGCAAGCCTATAATCCCAGCGCTACAGCGGCCCAGGCAGGAGGATTACACCTAATGTGCAGCCAGCATGGGCTCCATAGTGAGTCAGGACCAGCCTGCACTACAGAATGAGACCTTGCCTTACATAAATAATAAATGAATAAATGGAATCAAGCAGTATATGATAGTCTGTGACTGTGTTCTTCTTTCTTTTTGAGATAGGGCCTCATTCTGTAGGTCAGGCTGGTTCGAACCTCACTGTGTAGCCCAGGCTGGCTTTGAACCCAGGACAACCCGTCTGACTGGGCCTTCTGAGTGCTAGGGTTTCAGGCATGCACCACCACACCTAGCTTATGAGATGCTGGGGAATCAATCTCGGGTACTTAGCGCTTGCACAGCACTTGCTAGGCGAGTGCTTTAACCACTGAACTATTCTTCCAGCTCCTGTGACTGGATTCATTCCTGTATTATAACGTTTCCAAGGTTTTGCCATTTGGTGGCATGTGTCTCTCTTTCTTTCCTTTTTTGTTGCCAAATACTATTCCATTGTGACGAAGGCGTGCCTTGCCTTACTTGCGTGCTCACCAGCTCATAGACACGAAGGCTGTTTTCGGTTCTGGCTACCGTAGAACGTGTTTCTGTCAACATCTGTGTCCGAGATTTTGTAGATGGAGGTCTTATTTCTCTTAGGTATGCACCTGAGAATGGAATTGCTAGGCCCAGCAGCAACAGTACCGCCCACTTCTAATTATTCCATGCCTATTTTTGAATTCTACTTATTTCTGTAGTCTTTCTTCCCAGACAAGTGTGATTAAGCCTCATAAAGCAAAGAGCTGAGCACGTGCTGAGTGGCTGAGATCCTCCTCTGTGCACTGTGCTGTGCTTGTGCAGTGCCTTCTATGGCAAGAAGGGCCATTGTTTTACATATTTTGTTTTATAATCTTCAAATAACTATTTTAATCCAAAGAGTTACATATATGACTATGTCATTTCTTTTTCCAAAATTATCTCTTTATTACTATGTGTTTGTACTGCGTAGTAGCAGCCAGCTTGCGGAACGGGTCCACCCAGGACTGGACCTCGACCCCTTTCCCTCCCTTCTGCTCCATAGAGCCCGCCTTCCCACTTTCTTCCAGCTCTCTTCTATTTTGCTCTTTTACTTCTGCACAGTTTGGTTTTCTCATATTAGAGAAACCATGTGACATTTAACCTTCTGGATATAAATATGCATTTTCGAGAGAAAGATGTTACCACATTTTCTAGAAAAGTTTTTTTCTTAGTCTCTCTATAAAATACATCAAATACCTAAGACTTTTTTTCTGTCCTAATTTGTATTTCATATTGTTAAGTTGTAGGATGATCTTCAGGGGCATTTTGTGATGTCCAAGCCATTTTTCAAAGGCTCACGTTAACACCGTCCTGGCAAATTCTCTTTACCTCAGTGTAAAGGTCACCTTTCCTCGGAGCCCCGCCCTGCACATCTTTCATGCCAGGTGCTTTTGTCTTACCTCCATCGTGGTGCTCATATGCCTACGTGTGGCCTGGTCCCATTGGTGTCTTACCTCCACCAATGGGCTGGACTGACCTTTCCTATGACTTCTTAAAGGAAACTGAGCTTTCAGTGTCTGTCACACTTGGCAAAACCTGTGAGGCCTTTCAATCAATCTCCTCACCACACTGGTAGAACCGGTTTTAGAATTGCTTCTGCTCCACAGCCCAAATGTTTTATACAAAGGCCTTACGTTGTTCTGGGGTGGGAGCTGGTTCAGCTTGTTGCTTTCCTGGGTGGGTGGGGCGACATTCAGGCAACCGTGTTTCCAAGTTAGGCAGATGGATGCGTGTGTGCACACACGTGTGCGTTTGTGCTGTGGTGGAAGAGGGGGCAGTCATACAAGGTGAGGCACCAGCTTGTGTTGCCTGTCCCCACCGGAGCAGGCCGAAGTGAGGACGGAGGGCAGAAGAGTGCACCAGCCTTCCCCACTGCCATACCAGCATGCTCACTCACTCTCTCCAAGCAGCCTGAGAGTGTAAGTTGAGGAGACCTCTCGGTTGTTGTCTGTTGAATTTATCTGGTGTGTTGCTATTCAAAGACAACATGCTTCTAGCTTGATTTGGGATGCAGCACGGCTGTATTGTTCTGAGTTACAGAAAGTCCATCTGAGAGGAGACTTTCTCTGCGGAAGTGTTGGAAATGTTGGAGAAAAAGCATGGTGAAGCATAGTGAGGTAGACTACTTAGGAACACAGCGAGAGGCGCAGGGCTTGCAGCATGGGGCTGAGCTCAATAAGCACATTTACAGTCCAGGAGCAGCGCCAGGATGCGGGGGAGCAGTCAGGGGTTGAAAAATTCTGAAGAGGAAGCATAAGTAGTTAAGCCAATCTAGCAAGGTTCTTGCTGGAGACAGTCCAGGGTGATCAGACATCCCGCCGGGCTGGCAGAGGGCAAGGAAGCTGATCAGATATCCAAGGTGATCAGATGCCAAGGAGCGGGGGTTCACGCTGACGTGACTTGGCAGTGCTCCTTGCTAAAACTGGATTTTACAAGGAAGTGTACCCATGGGTCTAGGATGAGGTTCAGGAGCCTAACTGAAGCTCGATCAAGTGGGCAATCTTTGTCAGCCAGGAGGGAGCTGCATTCAGAGATAATATGGACATTTGCAATAAAATAACTTTTCTGAATGTACAGTGCATGTCTGGAAATCCAGATCATCCTGACTTTTGCCTCTCCTCAGCCCCGTTCCAGATGTCCTCAGTCCTTCCACACAGTCCATTTGGTTGTGGGCAACCACAAACTATATTCTCACTCATCGTTAGGATGGCTTTCAGGGGTAGATGAAGCTAAAAGAGGAAACTTCTTGAGTTTGAAAGGAAACGAGAAACCAGAGGCCAAATGCTGTTTCATGGAGTCGGGCTTGGAGCAGAAGGACAGTGGGCAGGGTGATGGTCATTGGCCACATTGGGCGAAGTCCTGGCATTTAAATTTCTCTCTTCCCATTTTGTACGTGGTGTGGCTCTCTTCTTATACTGTTTAACATCTGTTTACAGCTGCTAGCTCCACCAGACATGATATTATATACAACACTGCACTGCCCTGGAGTGCAGGCTCCATGAAGGCGTGAGCTTTGGTGCTTACTTCTCTGTCTCCAGCACTTGAGAGTGATTATCAGGTACATAGTAGCCATTCATTCATTAATGCTTGCTGAACGGATGGAGATATCTAAAACACTCTATTATAAAAATGATAAAAAGATAAATAATTGAAAAAATAATTTTATAGTTCTCTGGGAGGAATATTCTAAAATTAAAAGTTTTAGAATATTGGTTACTACGAATATATCACTGCACTCAAGGCTTTTCATTACTTAATGAAGGCCTCTATAAAGCAATGTCAAAAAGAATTATGCTGAGTAATGAGACCCAAAGATGGCGCGTCCCATGGCTCCCAGGCTGCTTCACCCTTTCATCCCATGGATGGCACCTCTTAAAGTTGTTTGCTGCACAGTGCCTTGGTTACTTTTAACCAAGGTGCCTCAGGACTCGACACCTCCAATTTAAGGGAGGATAAATTTATTTGAGCTCACAGTTTCAGATGGTCACAGTCCATTCATGGGCAGTGGAGCAGTGGTGGAAACACATAATGGAGGCAGAGGCAGCTCCTCATGACATGGCAGATGGAAGCCACATCGGAGAGGAAGGGGCGGAGCTACCCCTTCCCAGTCCCGCCCAGGTGAACCTCCCCTTTCTGGGCCAAGTCCTAATGTTCCATCCCCTCTGACCAGGCCCCTCCTTGTAACAACATCAAATACACGAGGTTTTGGGGGGCACTCCACAACCAAACCATAGCATACAGTTTCTCAAATTCAGCATCCCTGAAAATGTTCCGTATATCGGAAGTGGGGAATATCGAGCCTGTGGGCCATATGGCTTGGCCCACCCAAAGCAGCTGTCACATTCAGGGTGAGTTTGTTAAGTGTTTTACCAAATTATAACAGGCTAATTTTTAAGTTGATAATTTTGTATGGTTGATAAATGATGTCATGAATATCCAAATGGCCTGTGGCAGGAAAAAAGTTTCCCACCCCTGAATTACATAGTGTGTGATTTTAGATTCTACATCTACCTTTTTTGTTTCCCTTCTTTCCTTTCTGCACAGGAGACATAAGATTCACAGATAATTCATTGGAAAACTGAGATAAAGTTTCAGGAAACTGGGTTGTTCTTATTCTTCGTTCAACAGTAATTTCTTGAGGAACTGCCCAGGAGGGCAGCAGGATGAGGGAGGAGCTGTTTCTGGCGAGGTCTGAGCGGGCTCAGGGAGTCTCAGCAGCACGTGTGCCCACGTGGTCTGTCATGCATGTTCAGTGACTGCTTGTTGTCTTCCCCTCTATCCTCCCCAGGGGCTCTTGTCATGGTCAGTTACAAGTACAAATAACAGAAATGGAATATTAACCAGCTGAGGACGTGGCAATGTACTGACTTGCACTTTGTGTTAGCTCTAGGCTGGGCTGGATCCTTAGATTTGTACAAGGTTGCCAGATCTCTCTCCTTTCTCTTAGCTTAGCTTCCCTATGTGAACTGTGTAGGACTAAAAATGTAAGTTTAAGACTCATATGAAGGAAGTTTTAAATTTGAGTTAAAGGACCGTTAAGAAAAATAGCCTGGATAGATAGGCACGCCATGTTTTAAAGATGACAGTCCTTTGCAAATTAGTCTTCAAGTTCAATTCCGTCCTGGTAAAAATCCCCCAAGGGGATTTTCATATGAACTTTGAAAAATTGATTCTAAAGCTAATTTAAGCCAGGTGTGGTGTTGCACACCTGTAATCCCAGCACTCAGGAGGTTGAGGCAGAAAGATGGAAAATTTGAGGCCAGCCTGAGCCACGTAACAAGTTCACTATGAATCACATAGTGAGATCCTGTCTCAAAAAACAAAACAAAACAAATGATCTGGACATGCAAATGAACAATGGCTAAGGAAAGTTAAAGAAGGAGAAATTAATTTCACTCATACGTAGCAATATCACTTTTATACATTTCAGAAACACTCCCAAATAGTATCTCCAGTACAAAGGGAGCAGGAGGGAGGCGAATGAGGTTTCTATAGGAAAAAGGGCTGCGTGGGTGTCTCTTCCTGTCCCTCCACAGTCCCTGCTTACTGTATCAGCTGACTGAATACCAACCAGCCACCCATGCCTTTCTGCATCCCTCTCCTTCCGGACAGAAGCCCTGGTTGCTCCCCAGGTATGACTTGCCTCAAATATGGCTGGTCACGCTATCCCTCAAGGATGCCTCAGGGTAGGGGTGAATTCATCTTGATAATTGTGTCCCTGATGGTGTCTGGTTTGAGAGAGCTGGTAGACACTCACTCTGTCCGAGGAGACATAGAGGGCTGGCTGCTAGAGAGCCTCTGGAGTCTTCTTCAACCTCCAGGTATTAGCAGGAAGCTGTGTCCTATCACCACATGGCAAGGAGCTGGTGTCACACCATAATTCTTTGTGCCTCTGGTCAGAGAATTCAGTCAGACACATAGACCGTTGTTTAGAGTGAGTATAAGTAGCATTCATTGTAACATGGTGGGTTTCACAGAGACTGCAACTTCAAAGAGATGGGTAAGAAGCAGATGGCAATTGCACTGAATGAAGTTTCAGGTTACACTGATAGTATTAACTGGGTCTTTTATTCATTCATTCATTCATTCATTCATTTATTTATTAGACAGAGTTTTGCTCTGTAGTCCAGAGCTGGTTCTGAACTCACTGGATAGCCCAGGCTGGTCTCAAACTCTTGGCAGTCTGCCTGCCTCAGCCTCTCAGGGGTTGGAGTTACCGGCAGGCACTACTATGCCCAGCTAATTTTTATGTGGTGCGAAGAAGAGATGGAATCCAGAGCCTTATGTTTGCTAGGCACATGCCCCCAGGCCCTAACTGGGTCTTTCAAAGAATATCCTTTCTTCCTCCAAGTCAGTGTTCTTGTACAAATAAAACCGGCTGGAGTGTCCCTGTTTACTCTCTAGGCGGACACTTTCCTTTCGGTTTGTTTGGAGACCTTGAGGTTGTCCCCCATCTTGCATCCATGGGCTGGACTTTGTGTGGGCACTAGACCTTATCAGCATGCTCACATGTTGTTCCTTTTCTTGATCTAGAGTTTGAAACCACAGCTTGTGTGGGTCTTATCCATGCCTAATGGTTATGAACGTAAAGGGAAAAAATGATGTATTCTTTGCTTTTTATAGAGCCTCATATTCCTGTCTCCAGGCCTGCTGCAGTTTGATTTTCTGCTTAATGAAAGGAACATAAAAGAGAAGTCTAGGGGCTAAAGGAATGGTGCAGTGGTTAAAGCATTTGCCTAGAAAGCGTGAGACTCTGAGTTCAATTTTGTAGCACCACATAAAACTATGTGTGGTGGTGCGTGCCTGTAACCCCAGCATTTGGAAGGCTGAGACCGGAGGATTGCTATGAGTCCAAGGCCAGCCTGGGCTCCATAGTGAGTTCAGGACCAGCCTGGGCTACAGAGTGAGATCCCAAGGGAGACCCTGTCTTAAAAAACAGAAGTCAAGGAAGGGGTTACCATGCCACATACCACTCGCTTTTGGTCTCTATTGAGTGATGCTTGGTGCTCATAGCAGTTAGTCACATGGAAGCAATCTCAAGGGACAAGACCGAGGACCATAGCCTGAGGATGGCAAAGTGAAAATATGGAAAATCCTTGGCCTGGATGATGTCTTTGAGTCCTTGACTTGGCTAACCCTGAAGCAGTCCTGATTTTCTCATTGCTTATGAAAAGTGAAAGGAAGATAAGTAGGCTTCACAGTGATCTACACAGTCCATTTATCCAGTAATCAGTCACTCCTGTGCTCATCTTAGCTCTCCATAACCAAGGACGAAAACCAGAAAGTGGTCACCAGTCTGACACTGGCGAGGGAGCTCATCAGACCCTCATGAAGAGTTCAAGTACCTAATTAATTTGGGGCTTCTATAAAATAAAAAAGAAAGGACTAACATGAACTCTTAACACTACCATGAATATATTCAGTGCTTTGGATTTCCGTGTGAGCCTCATGATGGCAAGCAGCCTCCTCCTTCTATCAACGGGGAGTCAAGTTCATAGGTATGATGAGCATGTGGTCCGTCTGAATCCCTTGGAGCCTTGCTGATGGAGATTTTGGTTCAGCACATTCGTGACAGGGCTGAGGAAGATATTCTTGACTTAGTGTACAGCCCACAGTAGCACACAGGTTTGAGTCATGTGAAGGCACTTGATGTTTTTCCTCCTTGGAGTCAGAAGCACTGACCACAAGGGCTGTCTCAGCCCTCCCCTCCACTGTGCAGCACAACTCAGTTATTGGTTCTGTTCTGAGGGTGCCTCTTCTGCTTCACCCTCTGATACTGCTTAGTGGCGTTAGAATATATTTCACTGTGGTTAGGGAGAGATGATACAAATAGCATTACGGTTACATTTCATTCTCACACAGGTGAAAAAGTTGGAGGTAGATCTGGATGCAGGTGAAACTTGCTCCAGGAGTTCAAGAATGAAACCAGAGACATCTCTCTCTCTCTCTCTCTCTCTCTCTCTCTCTCTCTCTCTCTCTCTCTCTGTCTCTCTCTCTCTCTGTCTCTCTCTGCTCTGCCTTTGGGAATCATGGCTCCATTCCGTTTTCTCAGTTGTGTCCAGAAGGAAAAAAAAATGGGAAAGTTTCTTTGTTTGGGCTTCACTCTTATTGGACTAGTTTAGGTTGGTGCTTACTTTTTTTCAATTCCGGTGACCAGGAGAGTGACCCACACGAGTTAGCCTTGATCATGTGCTTTTTAGAGCTAGGGACAGAGACATCTTCTATAGAACCACATGAATCCCCAAATCAAAGCTGAGGTAGATAAACGAGGGGTGGTGTCTTAGTTACCTTTTTTTGCTGTGACTCAATATCTGACATGCACAAATTCAGGGAGCAAGTTTATTTTAGCTCACAGTTTCAGAAGGTCACAGTCCATTCATGGGCAGCTGGCAGCAACGGAAGCACAGGAGGCAGAGGTGGAGGTGGAGGCAGCTCTTTACAGCATTGCGAACAGGAAGCCAACTCAAGTCCCAGAAGGAAGGAAGAAAATAGCATTGCCTTTCCAGATCCTGCCCCAGTGATCCACCCCTTCTGGGTCCAGTCTCAGTGCTCCACCCTCTCCTGGTTCAAGGCCCAATTCACCACACCTCTCTCTCTCTCTCTCTCTCTGTGTGTGTGTGTGTGTGTGTGTGCCCCTTTTTCTTTATTTCCTTCAGTTCTAGGTGGCCCTGACCAGCCTGCTAGGTACCAAATTAGTAGCTACGACTCATGCTAAGTGACCCGTTCTAGAGGGTCGGGGAAGGATTCCTAAGGGTGTGACATCCCTGCTGGAGTCTAAGAATGCAAAAGACTTAGACAAGCAAGGCTCAGAAGAATTTTCCACTAGAGAGGATAACGCTTAAGCTCATACGTAAAATAGTGTCTGCTGCCCTGGGATCTTTGTGAAGTCGATTTCTCTTTTTCTTTTATTTTCTCTATCTTTTCTTTCTTTCCTTCTTTTTCTCAGTGCTGTTGATGAAGCGTAGGGCCCGGGCTTTGAGCATACTGGGTAAGCACTCTGCCGCTGAACCATACTCCCGTCTTTTTTAATGCCAAACTTTTTTTGTAGATGTGTTAGGAAATGCGGATAAATACATAAAACAAAAAAGAAAACACCAATCTCTGATAACCTGAGCACTCACGCTCAACCTGCTATCTTCTTTTGCTCGTGTGCTTCCGCGTGACGATACACGGATCTGATCATACACATTATTTGCAATCTTTCTTGTAAAATTACCGAAACTTCCTTGTTGTTGTTTATAAGGAACATTCTCCGAAGACTCTTGCGTACGGCGCTTCCCTTCCTGCCATTCCTGCCAGTCGTTATGCTGTGTGACGCTGGCCGCTGTGGGGAAAACCTTCCCGCCCCGCATATCCAGCGTTAGGTCCTCCCACCTAGGAAGAATGCTTGCCCCACCCCCGCAGCGTGCCCGCCCACTGGGCCGGCGCTGTGTCCAAGCCGCGCTTCCTCCACCTTGCTCTGCAGCTGGCCCCACCTTGATTGCTGTTAGCTCACTGGCCCGTTCACTCCATTGGCACCTGTTTTTCCCCCCGGTAAAATTGCTGATTCCCCCACTTGGAGGCTGTGACCTGCCTGTCCGTAGTTCATGTCCAAGTTCTTCACCTCCTTTGCTCAATCCTTTCGTTGAATTCGCCTTCTCACATCCCAGACTTTGGAAAGCCAACAGCAGAGTGCATCGCTTGTTATAAATTGTTTCTCTTTAATTTTGTTTTTGATTAAAACTACATAAGCAGCATAATGAATTCCATGTAGCCAACCCCCATTTTTAATAATGATAGACTCATGGTTCATACTATTGTATCAATTTTTCTCAAAGATCTAATCTTTCTCTATATAAATATCAAATGAAATATTTTAATGAGTTAATTTGTGGAGATCAAGCCCAGGGCCTTTGCACTGAGCTGTATCCTCAGCCAATTTTCTTGTTTTAACTCTGAGGCAGTGTCTTGCCAAGTTGCTAAGATACCCAGGCTGGCCTTGAACTTATGATCCTCTTGCCTCTGCCTCGCAGACTGCTGTGATTACAGGCCTGCACCACCAGGTCCAGCTAAAATGGCTTGTTTTTAATGCAAACTCATTTCATGCACTTTTATTGCAGCATATCTCTTTTTTTTGAAAGACTTTAAGCAATTTTTCATTACAGTTCCATTATTAATCTGACAAGGTTAGTAATTCCTTAGTATGCCAAATATAGCTACTCAGTATTCAAATTTCCTCAGTCATCTCATACATTCTTATTTTAAAAACAATTTGTTCAAATCAGGACTCAAATAAACTTCATATATGACTCCTAAATTTCTTTAGATTACATGTAGAGTCTCTTCTCACTTGCTTTTTATTTTTCTTTTTTGAGACGGGTCCTTGCTCTGTAGCCCAAGCTGGCCTAGCTCTCACAGCAATCTTCCTGCCTCAGCTGCCTGAGTGCTGGGATCATAGGTGTGCGCCACCACGCCTGGCTTTGTAGGTTCCCTTCCCTTGTTGTCTCTTTTTTTTCATCCTTTCAGGTGTCCACAGGCGGCCTTGTGCTGATTGGACCTTTTTGTTTTCTGCTGTTTTCTAAAAATTGGTAGCTTGGGCCTGGTCACGTTCAGGTGTGATCTTGTCTACAAGAATGCCGTACTGGCGGTGGTATGTTCCTCCTTTCTCATGGGGCTGTTAGCTGCCATCCTTTGTGTGGGTGCATTATTTCATTAGGCGCTGAAATAAGCGTTGACATCCTAGTTTGTCATTTGTTTTGAGTTTACTAGTTGGAATATTTCCACAAAGAGAAACTTCCTGTCTTTTCTTTCCCGAGGTATGATTCATGTAGGAAAGGAAATGTTGCTATTATTTACCAATCTTCTAAACAATAGTTTGGCTTTCTATCATACTCCAAAATTGATCATTGAGTTCCTTGTAGCATTATGAACTTCAATGCTTTTGTTATGAGTTTACGTATTTTAATATGACTCAATGAGCCGGGAACATAGCTCAGCAGTTAAAGTGCTTGCCTGACAAGCACAAGGCATTGGGTTCAATTCCCCAGCACCACATAAAACTGGCATGGTGGCACATGCCTGTAATCCCAGCACTCAGGAGGCTTTGGCAGAAGGGTTGCTGTGAGTTCATGGCCAGCTTGGGCTACATTTTGAGTTTAGGACCAGATTGGACTACAGAGCGAGACCTGTTTCAAAAAAATTATATATATATATATATATATATATATATATATATATATATATATGTATGTATTTCACTTATTTTTCTTACTGGTGTTCAAATTTTCCTGTTTTTGGCTAGTGGAGCCTTTCTAAGATAACTCTTCAGTTCTCCTGATATATCTTTTTAGTTAATTTTCTGCGTTTCTTTTCTTTCTGGTGTGGCAGAATGTTCCAGGCTTGCCTGTCCTTATGCTGCCTTGGACTTGGGATCAGCATTTCTCCAAGAAGCCCTGGTATCTTTTGGTGGAAAATGATATTTGGAATTGCATATTGTTAGAGAACTCACATAACTATCTAGGTTGCACATATCTTTCCAGGAATTTTTACAGATGGAACTAGAAAATAACTTTAAGAGCTACAATTCACCACATTCAGGCCCACATTCCAGTCGGCAGGGTCTTAATCTTTCTTATATCGCAACTTCATCTCCTGGTTCCCAACGACACCAACAAAATTAGTACTTTTCTTTATTCCATAATAATACATGCACAACATTCTTGGAATAGCGAAACGATCACCACCATTCACAGTGTAGTTACTGAAAGCTGTTAAAACAACTATTTTTTTTTCTTCAATTCTCTTTGTCCTTAAGGTATATGACATTTAGGGATGCAGAGTCAAATTTGTCTAGTAAACAATTATAATTTTGTTTTTAAATTTTAGAGACTGTATTTATTAAATCCAATTTTGTTTGATAATAGTGGGAAAGACATATGCTTAGAAAAATCAAATCTAGAAAACAAGTTATATTCTCAAAAATCTACATATACCCCTCTGTTCTCTTCTCTGTTCCCTGCCTCCAAATCTCTCTACAGTGAAGATCAGCAAACTCTATAAAGGGTGAGATAGCACACAGTGAACATATTTAATCTGAAAATCTCAAATCTGAAATTTTCCACAATGCAGTTATTTGAACACTGACATGACACTACAAGTGGAAAGTTCCACACCACAAAACTTTGTTTTATGCACAAAAATATTTAATATATTGTGTGATGTGAACTTCAGGCTATGTGTATAAAGGTATCACTGCATCTTATGTTTAGACTGGATGGGTCTCATCCCTAAGAAACTTCATTATGTACCTGCAAACACCCCAAAATATGAAAAAAAAAACCCCTCTGAAGTTAAAAGCATTTCAGATAAGATATATCCAACCTGTAAATATCTTAGGCTTTGTGGGACATGTAATCTCTGTTACAAGCTACTTGCTCTGCTGATAAAGAGTGAAAACAGACGTAGTCAGTATGTAAGTGAACGGGTGTGGTTGAGTTCCAGTGAAATTTTGCAAAACAGGAGGCAGAAAACCATCGGAGTCTGGATACAGCCCTCAGGCCATACCTGCTCCAGAGTCATGTGCACTGCCTGGCCTCAGGTAGTCAACTCCAACTCACCACTCACCCGTCCTAAACTGGTTTGTGCCTTCCTAAGTCCATGAGACCCAAGCCAAATGACGTATTTCTCTGTTCTTATCTTGAGCTCTCTGCGCTATTCGGGAATCTCGAACATTCCCTTTGTTCTCCGGTGGGTTCTTCATTACAGCTCTCACCTGGCTTTCCTCTTGCATCTTAATTCTCTCTTCTCTGTGTTTTTTGCACAGAGTATTCTTAGAATTTTTCTTTTTTTTTTAGTCATTAACCCAATAAAATCCATGGTTTTCATGATTTTATTTAACATTTCTATACCAATGATCAGACTATTTCTTTTCTGACCTAGACAACCTCTTTTAGATCCCATCATATACATTTAATGATTGAAAGAATGTTCTGAACATTCTTTTAAAAAAACACATTAAAGAGAGAACAAGTAGGAGGATAGAGATTTTTTTTTTTCGAGACAAAATTTCACGCTACAGTCTAGCCTGGTTCTGAACTCAATATGTATGTAGCCCAGGCTGGCCTCGAATTAATGGCAAGCTTCCTGCGTCAGCCTCCCTAATTCTGGAATTATAGGTGTCATTACACCTAGCTTTTAGTGTCTTGGAGATAAGTCAAAACCAACCTGTTTGAGAATATAATTATTGCAGGCAAAACTTGACTATTTTCTCTATTTTAATAACCGATATCACTAGCCACCTTGTGTCAGAAGTTAGACATTCTGTAGTCACGTAGTTATCACTTACGAACTTGTCCCTAGGGTCTCTCAGCTCCCCAAGCTCTCTTCGTCTATCTGTTGTCCACGCACACTTTGGTCAGGTCACCACTGTCTCAGGCCGGGGCCGGGTGCAGGCAACCACAGCCTTCCAGTTGACCTCCATGTGTTCAGTGTTCTTCCTTCCTCACTGAGAAGCCAGTGCTCTTATACAACACACCACTGAGACTGTGTCAGCATGGCCCTGTTTGTCACTTTCAATAGAATTTGATTTAATTTAACATATTTACCATACTAGGCATTAAACCCGGGGCCTTCATGCCATGTTCCAGGCCTTTGTTATTTTGTATTTGGAATCAAGTTCTCTCTGAAGTCATATATAACCCAGGCTGGGATTGAGCTTGCAATCCTCCTGTCTCAATCCTCTAAAGTGCTGCGATTACAGGCATGAAGTTGCACCCCTTGGTTGTGCCAAGGCCCTGCGGGCTTGTGGCTGCAGCCCACCCCTTCATCTCTGCCTTTACAGCGGGTGCACAGTTCTTTGTGCCTCAGCCGAACTTGCTGTCCTCCAGCTCCTGCGTAGTCCCGCATTGCCTATGGCTTTGAACCTCCCCACCACACAGAAGGTTCTGCAACCTCCACAGCCCCGCTCTCCAACTGGCCCCTAACCCGCTCGTTCCTGTAGGGAAGCTGCCCCGGGCCTTTCGACCAGCTGGTTTTTGTGATTAAATACTGCTATAAAATCATATTCCTTTTCCCCCCTTGTCTTAAGATTTACTACAGTTGAGGGAGTGTAGTACTCTTGCCATGCAACATTAAAGCCTCATGTGAGATCAGTGATGTTGAACATATTTAAAATAGTGGTGGAGTTTTCCTAGCCTTGCTCAGCAGGGCAGGAATGGGTACCTTTGTGGTTCTTTCAAAGTTATTAACCCTGAGATGAGCAGGTGGTTAAAAATGATGCCAAGAGTTTGTGTTGACTTTCTGTGGTCCCTTGTAATATGTCTTATAACTGATGTTTTAACTTGCAACTTGGTGAAACTGTGCTTTTAAAAATTGTTATTTATTTTCAAAATATCATTTGAATTGAAAAAAATAAAAAAGATATGTACCGTAGTCACAATTTCACATTTCTTTGTTAGACTTTTATTTTCTGGTACTGCCTTTCTAACTTTTAGGCTCTATAAAAGCAAAACTTGTGCCATTTTTTCTTTCTTTGTTTCTTTCTTTGTTTCTTTCTTTCTTTGGTTTCATCATTGGAAACACAGAATAGAAAAAAAGATTCAATCAACATTGGTTTAATGAATGAATCAATGAAAAAAACCACAGCAACCATGCATGGAACGCTTTCCAAAAAAACCATATTTTCTTACCTTCTAAGCTATTGTGTGCCACATAGTCTTTTGAGGAAAGGCCACTTGAATAGTACTAAAAAACTGTCCATCCACTTCCATAGGCTCCTTAAGTAAATCCTTAGGCATTTCCTTAATCATTGTTTTAGGATAAACTCCTAGAAGGTGAGTTGCTGGGGGCAAAGACATGTCTGTATGACAGCTGTTACTTTTCATACCGCCATCTGGTCTTCCCCATTCAGACAGCTAAGACTTACACAGATCCCTGTGGTTCTGGTTGCACAGGCCTCATTGATCCCTGGATCACCTGCTGAAGCTCCACTAAAATACTCACAGGGACTAAAACTCGGCCATAAACTACACTGTTGACCCTTACCAGGCCGAAAGTGCCAGAAGCTATGAGACAGGCTCAAGAAGGGTGACCCAAGCAACTAGAAAACGGGCCTTTGCCAAATCCACTCAACCTCAACGGGCCACCGCTTTGAGCTCTTCTTCCAGGTACTTTCGTCCCTACTTTGGCAGCCTTTTCTACTTCTTATCAGAAATTTAACACCAGAGAATTAGATTCAAGTACCATATCGCTAAGCTTTGTTATTTTTGCAGGTACACATTGTACATTTGGTAATGCCTTGCAAAGCATCCTCATGAATTATTTGAAGGAAGCCATCCGTGCAGCAAAACAATGAGCAAAGCACATTGTGTTCATTTTCCCCTTACCTGTTGTTATTTTTCTTCACAAATTTTTTACTTTGCAACATTAACCAAAAAGTGACGCCACCATGTCATTTCTGCAAACTACCTAGTTCTGCTATTTCTGCCTTGATTTTTTTTAATGTTACTGAAGAATGTTTCTTCTTGTTTGAGATTCATTGTATTGAGTGTGTCCTTGTAGCAGTGCAGTGTAGGAGCAACTATAAAACGTGTATAATTGAGATTTACTTCTAAAAGCAACTCATGTTTAGTTTTTGTTTTCTCTTCCACTGGGACGGAGCAGTAGATTCTGTAAGGTGGGGCAGGGTTGAAATGAAAATTCTACAGATTCTGAGGCCTCTCTTTGAAAAAGAGGTGGGAAATAGGTTCATTATGCCTTGGATTTCACTGCCTTATTTTGTAATTCCTTGGTAAACAAGAATACCATTTTTCTGAAAGACTAGCAGAATGATTCGGAAGGTTGCCAGACAAAGAAGAGTGTGTGGAGCTTTACTTATCAAAGACCAACTGTTCTTGGTCTTGTGGCAGTGTCACTCAGTCTGCATGTTAATCTTTAAGGAAATCATATAACTGCTTTGTCATTATCTTGAGAAGATCCTCAAGGGACACTTCTGTTTGTAGATACTATATGCTGCCAGCACCTCCCTTCTTTGCTCTTTTGCTCACACACACACACACACACACACACACACACACACACAAACACACAAAACTTTCCTCAGACTAAAATGTCAACAAATTCATTTTAAGCCAAGGCATTGTCATGAATTATTTAAATGAATCTCTCCTTGTCACAAAACAACGAGCAAAGCACATTGTGTTCATTTTCTCCTGATATGTTGTTATTTTTCTTCACAAATTTTCTGCTTTGTAATATTAACTAAAATTTTAAGGAAGGACCAGTGGACAAAGAGTTTGACAAGGCTGTGTGGATAAAGGCATAGGTAGGAGGACTGTACTTTTGTGGTCGGCACGGGCAACTTGCCAAGACCTTGTCTCAAGACAGCAAAAAGTGAAAGTCTGGGGTTCATGAGAGATGGAGAGAGAGAGAGAGAGAGCCTAAAACACTTCAGAGGTGTAGCATGTACAAAAGATGTTGACAATATTTTGAAACTGAAACAGAGACTTTCTTCCTTTTAAAAAAATGTTATTTTGTAATAATTTTTAACTTAGAGAAAAGTTTCAAGAACTATACAAATAATTTCTTCATCCTTTCCACCTAGATCTTTCCAATGATTACAATGTAATAGTTTACAGTTTAAAAGTTAACATTTCACCAACTTTACCTTATTATTCAGAATCATTTGAGGGTAAGTTCCAAATATGGTGCTCATTAACCCTAAGCCTGTCAGTATGTGTTCCCTAAAAAACAAGGACTCTATGAAAGACTCAAAGTGCACCCTCTAATGCCAGCTCAGACCCAGTGCTGGCACCTGACCCCCAGACTCGATTCACACCAAAGACATCCTTCATAATCACCTTTTCTTTCTGGTTCAGAATCCACTCAAGTCACTGCTTATACTTAGATTTGCTCTCTCTCTGTCTGCTTGTTTCAATAAGGAACAGTTGCTTGCTTTCCGTTGTCTTTTATTACTTGATATTTTGGGGGTGGACAGGCCAGCTCCTTTGTTAAGTGATTCCCTAGTTTCACTCAGCCCGTGCCACACTCTCCTCTAGACGTGACAAGCTGGCCTCTTACACCTGTTGGCCAGCCAGGAGGAATGACTTGCATTTCAGAACGGGGCCAGCCTGGATATCAGCTGTGAGAATAAAAGAGCCAGCCTAACACTCAGGGGGTTGAGGCTGGGCGAGCTAGTAACTTAATGAGACCCCGCCTCAAAATAAAAATAAGAAAAAAGAGCTGGCCGTGTAGTTCATTGCCAAGACCCTGCTTCTGTCTCCGGTGCCACACGGACACGTCCAGTCGTGGACATCAGAGATTGCCATTGGAGGACGAGGAAGAAACAGATTTCTTCCAACAGCATTTATTTTAAAACAAATAGGACAAAAGAAATCTAAATGAATATACCTTTGCTTTGAATTTTACTGTTAAAAATCCTGAGTTTCACTTTTAAATTGATACAATAAAAGCATCACTAGTTCCTTTCTCTTGAAAACTCACCCCAAAACAACAAAGGAAATACCAGTCGATGCCGGGAGGAGGTTAAGAGATGTCTTTGACCATAAATTATAAATGCGCAAGTGGAAACTGAATGCAAGTATTGTGGGTAGCAGAGTAACAGAAGGCACATAAGGAAAACCTACAGTCAAGCCAGCCAGCTCAGTGCACAAAACCCTGTAAAAAATTAGGAATTGGAAGCCAAAACTGGGGAGGTTATTTGAAAGTCTGCAGAAGGACCCGCTGGACTCCCAGCTCCCCAGCCCCACCTGACACGTTCAGACAACTGTCCCTTTCCCATGAAAACCAATCAAAGCAGTAGGATTCTCTGAATTGTATAATTTTGCAGAATGAAAACCTATAATGTGAACTTTCACACTCTGGCCTCTATCTGGCAGAAGGAGGGAGCTCACAATTTTTCTCTGTTGTACTTCTAGTCAACAGGTATTTTTCGAGTGCTTATTGTGTGCCAGGAACTGTGCTCTGCCCTGTAAAATGGTTCCATCACACCCACATTCCGCGGCTGTACGGCAGATGAAGTTTACTGGGGAAACTTCACGCATGAACAGAGGGGCAGCAGAGCCGCAGTCCCTTTGGACTCCGGCCGCCAGGGGTCATGCCACGTGGGATGGGCTGCATGACCCCGGGCCGGAGGTGAGGGCAAGGGCACGGGGACAGTCCTCCTTGTGGTCGTGGAGTGTGGATGGGGGCAGGGGCTTTGCAGGACTATGTGATAGTGGTGACTCCTCGGCAGCAGCTCGGTCCAGGGGCTGAGCCAGGTGTGCCGAGGGCTGTGGCTAGGCTGCAGAGAGGGACTGCCTGGAAAGGCCTTGTCTCAGGCCAGCCTCGGCTACCTGAGACTCAATTCTCTGCATTTTACACAACACTGAATTACAGCAGGTTTTATGTTTTTGTTTTCAAGTGGGGTGTTAACACCTCCTAGGCTGAGCCAAGTGGGAAGCAACATCCCCAACAGTGTGGGAAGCCCCTGGGGTAGGCCGGGTGTGGGCGGAGCTAGTCGGGCTTTTCACCTGTCCAACCTGGCTTATCTCCACGCACTGCCCATCTATTAGGCCTCCATCTCCAGAAGCAAGCACTCTGCCCTTTTCCTGAATGGACGAGTTTCCCAGGAGTAGGAGTCACGATTTTACTCTCACGAGTGACCTCTGAGAAGAGGCGGCATCCGTGTGCAAACTTGGTGTACGCAGGTGCCCTCTGTCAGAACAATGTGAGCTGTCTGTCGATCCGCAAGGACAAGCGGGGTTTACTGTTCCTTTTTATGAGTTCTACCTGAGAGAGAAGGGATCAGTGCTTGATCCCAACCCAGATTCCCCTCTTCCCTATGGGGTGATTCCTGGATGCTGAGGTAGCTACGGGAGAGGGAGGAGGTACTGTGTGCGGCCTCTGACAACAGGGACTCGCGCAGAGCTGGATGCGCACAGGTCTTCCTGTTTGGCATCATTTGTAAATTGTACAGGCTTTGTGTGTAGCAGTGGCTTTTGCATGAATTAAATGAATTTCTTTCTTTATGATAGTTCCACTTTATGTTTATGTATGTTAAGAACAAGGTTTTCCCTTAACATATATAATCACTTCAGGGGCTGGAGAAGTAACATAGTGGTTAGAGCACTTGCCTAGCAAGCTCAAGGTCTTGGGTTCAATTCCTTGGCACCACACAGACTGGGCGTGGTAGCGCACATCTGTAATCCCAGCACTTGCGAGGCTTGGACACTAGGACTGCTGTGTTCAAGGCCAGCCTGGGCTACATAATGAGTTCAGGACTAGCCTGGACTGCAGAGTGAGATTTTGTTAAAAGAAAAAAAAAAAAAAAAAAAGGAAAAATATAATCATTTTATATAAGCATGTAAACTAAACATACACATAGAGTTTAAAATTTAAGTGTTGTATCTCATGTCTGAGGAGGCCACTCATATGCTCATCCTCCGTGGTTCTGGGCCCAACTCTACATTTACCAGTGAGCCACCAGCTAGCCTGGCCAGGTCAACCCCAGTCTCAGGGCAGCTTAGGATGGCTAATGGCACCACGCGAAGTTCAGCTTCTGCACTGGGCCGCCAGCGCTAGAGCTTATCAATCATCGTTTACCACTGCCAAAAAGCTGGATTTGCCTCCTGATGGTGGATGGTTTTCAGTGAACTCCGCTGTTTTTTAAGTTTTGAGGCTTGAAAGTGAGACTCCAGTTTAAGCCGGGAGTTTGGATAAAGTTGTGGTCAAACTCCCTGGGTCAACGTGTGTTCAGTGACCCATTCAGAAGTTCTTCTTGTTCTTAATTAAAGATGCCATGTCATTTCACACAGAAGTCCCTGAGGCATCAGGAGACCCATGGCAGGGTAGGGATCTGTCAGTCACGGCCTGTGTTTCAATTATTAAGTCTGTGTCCACTGTGGCCCAGTGACATTGGACGGCAGTGAACTTTCACATGCTAGAAGTGGAAGAAAGTTCTGCAGTCTTCAAGGGCCGAGGTAAAAAAGTTCTGGTGAGCTCATGGTAAAACCTCAGTGAACATCCAGGAAGCTGTGCAGCGGATATCGGGGGTCTCAGGTGTCTGTGATTCCGCGGAGGATGGAGACAGAAGGCTGCGGGGAGAGGGGGACCTGCTGCTGCCTGGTTGCTCCATCCTTCCTGCCTGATCAGCTGTTATTCAAACTTAACTGGTGTCTTGAGACAAAAGAATATTTTAGCAACCAGTATATCAAGAAGACAATCAGTTATTATGATTTATCTATGTATTAATTTGTAGTTGGTGTCTGTAGGGCTTGCTGTGCCTTTATTAATGGGCCATGAAAAACATTTTGGCCTAAGACATGTTCAACCTTCAAGAAGGTCACCCAAGGGGTCTTGGATTTTGTATTCCGTTAAGATCCAGCTGTGCTTAGGCAGCCTGTGATACAATGTAGTGAATAGTACTGACAGGCAGAGGAGGACATCTCATGAAAGAATCATTCTGCAACATTTAAGGTATGGTGATGGCATGGTGGTGTATGTTTTAAAAAACCTCCTTACTTTTTAGTGACTCATACTGAAATATTTATGGACGAGACAATGTGATGTCTCAGATTTAGCTTTAAAGTATGAGAGTGTAGGCAGGAGCGGAGGAGGGCGAACAAGAGGAGGGAAAGGAAGCAGAAACCTGAATGGTAAACCAGGGGGTAACTGTTGAACCCAATTAATGGGGTCATAATGGTCCTAGAAAGATTAAAGGGAAATAAAGACATTTTTAGAGAAAGGAAACTGACTAAATACATTGTCAGAGACTTGCACTAAATAAATACTGGCAGAAGATTTCAGGCTAAGAAAACTGACCCTTGATGGAAGCTTAGATTTATAAGCAGGAAGAGAAAGTACAGGAAATGGCAAATGTGTGGGAGAAGGTAAGATTTTTAGATTATTTTAAAGGCACATGACTCTTTAAAGCAAATATACATATAAATATATACTTCAGGGTGCATAAGATATGTAGATGTAAACCCAGCATGGTGGCATGTATGAAATTCCAGCTACCTCAGAACCTGAGGCAGGAGAACTGAAAGTTCAAAGTCAGCCTAGGCATTTTAGCAACTTAGCTAGGCCTTGTCTCAAAATACGATGAAAAAGTCTGGGCTAGATTGTTTGCCTAGCATGTTCCAGGCCCTGGGTTCAATCTTCAGCACTGAAAAAAAAAAGCCAAAATTAAAGACCTATGTTGTACTTTATAACAACAATTTAAAATTGACTAAACAAGAAGTATCACTGAAAAGCCATGGTATGAATTAAATGGAATATAAAAATGCTTGAGAAACTCAAAACAAGGCAGAAGAAAAAGAACAAACTTCATTTGTGTGGCAATAAAATAAATAACAAAACTGAGATTTGAATTCAATCAGATCAATTATTATATTAAATACTCATGGCCATGATTGTCAAATCAGCTAAAAAAATCTTCTAAGATCTAATTATATACTGATTATAAAGGGTGTACTTTAAATATAAAGGCTCAGATTGGCTAAAAAGATATATCATGTAAATGAGAAGTGTATAAAGATAAAAGGACAATATTAATATTAGACAAGTAGACTTTATATGGGGAATCTGATCAGAGAAAGAGGGGTATTTTATAATGATTAAGGGCCAATTCATCAAGAATATAAAATCTGTACCAAATAATAAAGTTCTGCATCATGTAAATACTGATAATTAATGAGTAGAACAACCAAACAACAAAGTCTGTAAAAATATAGAATACCTGAGGAATCTTCTCAAATACTTCGACTTAGTTTATAGAAAACTAAGCTCAGGCTTCCAAATACATATTCTTTCCAAGGGAAGAGGAAGATCATTTCTTGGTTCATAAACTAAGACAATATGTTTTAAAATGTTGAAACTTATTAACCATATTTAAAACCACAATGCAATAAAATTTGAAATTAATAAAATATTTAGGAAAATTTCCAATCATTTGGAAATTAACTCATTCCTGCCCCCCAGTACTGGCTGGGAAATTACCCACAGCCTTTGCACTGAGCTATCCCCCCAATGCACTTTTTAATTTTTATTTTGAAACAAAACTTCACTGCGTTGCTAAGTTTTCCAGGCTGGGCTCAAACTGGGGATACTTCCCCCTCCTCCTCCCAAAATACTGAGATTATTTCTGAATGACTTACAAGCAAAGAAGAAATGAGAAGGAAAATTAGGAACTATTTTAATTTGAATGACGATGCAGGTTCTACTATTTAAAATGTGTAGTGCTGCTCAAACACAACTTACGGGGAAATTTATGATTTTAAGTGATATTAGGAAAAAAGGGTTTAAAATTATTGATCTAAAATTCTAACTTAATAATCAAGAGCTGGATATGTTGGCACATGCACATAATTCAGGACTCTGGGAGGCTGAGGCAGGAGGATTGCAAGTTCAAGCTCAGCCTGGACAACTTAGTGGCTTGGTTGAGACCTTGTCTCAAAATAAAACATAAATAAAATAAAGGGTTGGAGATGTAATTCAGTGTGAAGGCCATGGGTTTAACTTCAGTGCCACACACACACACACGCACACACACACATACACACACACACGAAGAAAAAGGAAGAAAAGGAACAGTGAATTATACTCGAGTAGAAAGAAAGAAATGTTCAGAAGGGAAGTCACGGCTGCTGGAATGACTGGTTCAGTGGTTAAAGTGGTTGTCTTATAAGCACTAAGTACCCGAGTTCGATTCCCCACCACCACATAAACTGGCCATGTTGGCGCACGCCCGTAATCCCAGCACTTTAGAGGCGGAGGCAGGAGGTTTGCCGTGAGTCCAAGGCCAGCCTGGGCTATATAAGGAGATCAGGACCAGCCTGGGCTACAGAGTGAGACCCTGTCTCAGGAAAAAAAAAAAGTCAACAGACTAGAGGGAGAACAGTGAACACCTTATAAAGAAAAAAAGCAGAAGTTTTTTTTGAAAATAATAAAATACACTTTTAGAAAGAACAATTAAACAAACACAGATTATCAATATCAGGAATGAACAAAGAGATGTTGCCACAGATCTTATACAAAATATAAAAGAAAACACCCCCTCTCGGTTTCCGACGGCGACTGCCGGTTCCGCGTCTGTGCGATGCCCACGCGGGGCGGCTCTCCTCAGGCGCTTCCGGGGCGGTGCCCTCCCGGCCTGCAGGCCCCGCCCACCGCCGGAGCCGCGCCGGAGCCGCAGAGTGGGCGGGGACTTCCAGCTCGCCGCGCTGGGGCGTCTTGCGGCGCTTTCTTGCGCGGGAGCATTGCGCACGAGGGCGCCTGCGCGGGCTCTAGAGGCTGCAGCCGCGCCGCAGGCAAGTGCGACTGACGGAAGTTTCATGGCTTAAACAAATGGCCTGATTTTAGGTTTTTATTTTCTTTTGATTCTTGTGCTGTTAAGATCCTTTTGTGATTCAGTTTTTCCCCTGGGAATGAACGGTTGAAAGTGGATACAATACTTGAAACGTCTAGTCTTACGCGTGTACGCTGTGTTGCCGGGGCCGACCCCAGGGCCTGTGCGTCTGAGGCAAGCTCTGCACCGTAGAGCGACGCCCTTGGCCCTGACGGGTTTTTATGAGTAGCACGTTGGAAAAGAATGACTGGTGCTTGTACTGGATGCTTATCAGACTTCACGCGCTAGTGCTCTCAACTCCACTTGTCTGTCTTCCTTCAGGTTTGTCCGCGACTGGCTTTCAGCAAGGCAGCCCAAGGCCGCGCGGATTTCTCTGCGGTGCCACCACGCTTCGTTTCTCTGTATATCTTTTCCTTTCTGAGCCCAAAAGACGTGTGTGCGGCTGCCCAAGTGAGCTGGCCCTGGAAGTTTTTAACCGAACAGGTTATTACTGTCAAGTCCTAGCGATCGGGGAGGGCAGGGTGGCCATGTTTCCTGAAGAGGCTGGGAGGGTTCTGGAACCTCGGGTAGTACTCTTGTGGGGAAAGGGAGGAGAAGTGAAATACACTAGTGTATTTTCAACTAAGGATATGTGTGTGTGTGTATACACACTATTTCAGTGATTAACATAATTTTAAAAAATCTTGGTGCCAGATGTATTTGTGCAATCCCAGCTACTCAGGAGGCTGAAGCAGGAAGGTTACAAATTCAGGCCCAACCTGAGCAACTTAGCAGTTTAGCGAGACTCTGTCTCAAAATCAAACAATAAAAAGGTACAGGAACGTAGCGCAGGGGGAAGGCCTTGGGTTCAGTCCTGATATAGTAAATGAGGGTGTCAGTAACTAAATAAACGAATAAATAAATCGAGGGTATAGTGCGGTGGTAAAGCACCCTTGGGTTCAATCTGCAGTACTGGAAAGAAAAAAACTTATTCAATATGGTTACTTAAAAAACAGCTTAACTTGATTAGAGAAGTTTATGGTTTTTATGGAAAAAATTAAACCTTTGATTTTTTTAATATGGCATTATTTTATCCCGGATAACTTAATTCTGGATACTCACGATGCCACCCCAGTGTGGATTGGGCCTCCAGGCTGGCGCCACTTACGAGCAGAAGCCTAGCGCTTTGAGCCACAGTCAGGACACCCGGCTGTTTCCCGGCAGCACGATCTGCCAACACGTCTCCACCGCCAGCCCTCCTTATTTCCTTTAAAAAAATTTAATATAATGTAATAGTAGACATTTTAAATGCAATTCAGTTATTTGCTTTTTCCCCAAAATTGTTTTTTATTAGTATGTTTTTGAGATAAATAATAATTACATTCTGGTTGGGGAATTAGTACTTTTGTCTACCATAGTTTAATGGTTCTTACTTTAACAGTTTGCTTTTGGGGGCTGGAAGCATAGCTTAAGCAATGTGAACACTTGCCTAGCAAGTGCAAGGCCGTGGGTTCAGATCCCCAGCCGCACATGAGCTCGGTTTGATGGCTCACACCTGTCACCCCAGCACGCAGAGGCTGAGGCAGGAGGATTGCCATGAGTTAGAGGCCAGCCTGGGCTACATAGTGAGTTCAGGACCAGCCTGAACTACAGAGCAGGATTCTGTCTCAAAAAAGAACTAACCAACCAACCAACCAACCAACCAAAGGAACAAATAAACCACTCCAGAGGTGGGGTTGTATTGTACCCTGATCTTATAGACTAGCTGGCTCTCTGGAGTGGCACAAGCCAGTTGGGAGCCTTGGATTTATGGCACTTTGAAAGGCTGCTGAGAATTTGGTTAAAGTTTAACATATATATTTGTCTTTTGACTTTTAACCTTTCTATGTCCTTATGTTAAATGCAAGACTTGGAAAGATAATATAGTGGTGGTATTTTTTTTGGAGGTGCTAAGGATTGAACTCTGGGCCTCTTCACTAAGTTGGGTATCTCAGCTCTTGTGGTTTTGTTTTTAATTTTTTAATTTATTTTTAAAATTTTGAGGGCACAGGGTCTCCTTAAGTTGTCCAGGGTGGGCTCCGCTATGCAATCCTCCTCCTGCCTCACCCTCCCAGCAACTGGGGTTACAGGCCTGAGCTGCCAGGCCTGCCCGCCACCGTCGCTGCTGCCCCATGGGTCCTCCTCCTCCTTCACATCTGGCAACAAACCCAAACCAAACCAAACCAAACCAAACCAAAAAATAAAATAAAATAAAAAATCAGTTGTATCCAGAAAACAATGGAATATTTTTAAAGTTTTAAAATTAACCACCATCCTAGAATTCAAATTCCCAGTGGGAATGTCCCTTGAATATAAAGACAAAATAGAGATTGTTTCAAACAAAAGCAAAAATAATATCTCACTAGGTCATATATGATAAGGAATGTTAAAAAGAATTCAGAGGGAAAATGATCTCAGAGGAAAACTGAGAGATGCAGCAGTAATGCGTTTTTGTGAGATATTTTTATGCATTTTATATATAGTATACATCTGTATATGCAAATATGATGTGTTTGTACATATAGTCCCACTCCCTTTTGGAGGGAAGTAGGTTTTATAAGTAATCTGTGACTTCAGAATATGGGAAAACTTTAAGTACATGACATACTGGTATGCAAATACTGTAAGAAGGGCTTGGGCATCCCCACAATTGGTGCCTATGAGGAGAGGAAGACTGCTTGAACCAGCCCACTGTAGGTACTCAAAAGAGAACTGTGTGAGTTTATAATACACATGTGCACGCATGCCCACACAGAGACATAAATATCTCACAACACACAGAAACCAGGAGGGAATGAACAGACTAAAGGGTCTGTGCCTTGTATTGTCTTGGACGTGCTAAGGTGGCGCAGGGTGTATATTCACTACAGTATCTGTGGTGAACATGAAATAACCCCTCAAACACTGGTAATTAGCAATCAAAGTGTAATTAATCCAAAGGAAGACATGAAGAGAAGAAAACAAAGTATGTGGAAGAAATAAAAAAGTAGGAAGTATGGTGGATTCAACCTCAGATATCTCAGTATTTATATAAATAGACAGACTAAATACTTGTTTTTTTTAAAGAGCCGGAAGTGTTTTATTTGTTCTTCTGTTTCTACTGCTTTTCATTTTTCTTTCTCTGTCTTTTGTGTTCAGCAGTTTTTTTTTTAATAATTTGCTGTGGAGGGTATGTGTGCTTATATTTGTATATTTACACCGTTTCTGTCTGATAATGATTTTTGAGTCTAAGTTTTATTTTTATTTTATTTTTATCATTGATTTACAGCCCAGGTGAGTCCTGAACTTCCTGGGTAGCCCAGACTGGCCTAGAACTCACAGCAATCCTCCTGTCTCAGCCTCCATAGTTCTAGGATTACAGGAGTACACCACCACACGTAGCTATTATGTGGTTCTGGGGGATCCCGTACCCGGGGCCTTTTGCTTCCTAGGCAAGCACTTGAATTACAGAGCTATGCCCCCAGTCCTAAGATTAAATTTCTTTTATAGTTCTGAGAAGTTTTCAGATATTATCTCTGCATATATATATTGCTTCTGCCTTTTTTCATTTTCTCCTGAGATTCCACCATGTCCCGTAAATTCCATTTTCTTATGTATACCTTTCCATCTTTTCAGCTTTAAATGCTTCAGTTTAAATTTTCTTCTGTGCTATCTCAGTTCACTATGTCTTTTGCTGAATTCTAATCTGATGTTAAAACTGTTCATTGAATTTAAAATTTAAATTATTATATTTTTCCATTCTGAAATGAAAAATTGCCTCTTTTGCCAAAAATTTTCACCTATTTATTCTTAAACATATTAATTCTAAAGATTTCTTTCCCCAAAGTTCAGGTATCACAATTACAATGTTTGGGCCCTCCTAAGAGTCTTTCCATCCTGACTAAACACGGAAAGAGGAAACAGGAAACAATACTTGTGTGTGTGTGTGTGTGTGTGTGTGTGTGTGTGTGTGTGTGTGTGCATTCTAGTTATTTTTGGTGGAGTACAAATTATCAAAGTAAAACAATGATGCGATCATTTGAGCTTTTGGATGATGTTATTTTCCTCCAAAGATGAGGTCCTTTTGCTTCCCGCCTTTGGTTAAGCTGGGAGCCGATCACATAAATCCAGTCAGGGAACGTGCTCTCTCAGAGCTGGCCAATCTCCGGGCAGTCTCCATTTCCCTTCTCGTGGTTCTTGGCGGCACAGGCCCTTGGTCAGGGGTGACTCTACTTGTACAAATAACTAAGGATGTTTTGAGTAACATCTTGTGTAACTGCGATTAGATGGCATCCCACGAAGCGTGCTGTTTTCGCTTGTCAGTGGCTTCCAGTGACATGTAGGTCCGTCAGTCCGTGGCCGTGGGAGCGCGGGTGTCCGGGCCACGCTCCCAGCTGCTAGGACTGAGTCCTGGGAACCCAGGATTGCGGTGATGACACGCCGTGGGGACACTGGGTCCGCGTACAGGGAGGACTGGTACTGGTACGTATAACAACACTGACGATGTGCAGTCACAGGAGAACACTTTCTCTGTGGAGTGTCATAGGGTTCATGTTTCTCGGAGTCAGGCGTCTATGGCAGAATCCACGGCAATAGCTGCAGGGATCTCGGTGTAACAAAGATATTTTCTGTGCACCTGAACGCATTCCTGCTCGGCCACTGCCCGGTCCTTGTCTTCTCTGTTCCCCTAGGACTGTCTGTGGATGCCCAAGTGCGTCCGGCTGGGGTGGTTCCTGCCCTACGCCCCGGCAGGCCAGGAGTACGGGGCTTGGAAGCGCCACTGCGTCGCCTACGTGGCCAGACTGGACTGGCTGTCGCCCGGGGAAGCCGCCGCCGTCTATGGGACGCCAAATGAGCGCAAACCAGAGCAGGAGGAACTCCGGGAGAGGCAGAGGGAAAAGAGCCTGAGGGAGAGGATCTGGGAGAACATGGCCCTGCGTAAGCGTGAGTAGCATCCGGCAGTGCGTATCTCGCCCGCGACCGCGGCAACAAGTGTGTTCACGTACAGGTTCCTGAAATGCTGCGCGGCCGGCTTTCTGGAATAGCCCGTGGGCACTCTGCAATGTGCGCCTAGGCCTTCCTTTATTGTGTATTTCAAGTTAATTAGTAATAAAAACAAAGAGATCTAGATGAAATATATAAAATCAGATTACCAGTGTCTCCATAGCTGTTCACATTCTTTGAAGATTTATAGAACCAAAAAGAAAGAGGAGACACGGGCTGGAGGATTAGCATTGCGGTTAGATGAGAGCACTTGCCTGGCAAGTGTCAGGCCCTGAGTCCTATCCCACAGCACCACATAAGCCCAGAGTGGTGGCGCAGGCCTAGAGGCCCAGCACTTGGGATGCGGAGGCAGGAGGATTGCTGTGTGTTCAGGGCCAGCCTGGGCTCCATTGTGAGACTCTGTCTCAAAAACAAAAAACAAGCAAAACACCCCAAAGATATACAAACATAAATAGCAGGCAAAAGCCAAGAAATAGGTTTACTACAGAAGAATTGGGGTTGATGAAAAAAGAGGGGAAGTGAAAACAGGGGTGGAAGAAGGAAGAATGATTATTTATTTAGAGACAGGGTCTTGCTCTGTAGCCCAGGCTGGTCCCTCACTACGGAGCCCAGCCTGGCCTTGCCTCAGTCTCCCAAGTGCTGGGATTACAGCCACCACGCCTGGTTTATGTGGTGCTGGGGAATTGAATCCGGGTACTTAGTGCTTGCTAGACAAGTGCTTAATCGCTGAGCCATTCCTCTAGCTTAAGAATAGCATTTAAAAACAGCAAAAAAGAGTAGGAACAAGTCACACTTTCAGCAGTCTTGTGATTTACGTGTGTAAAAGCGAGCAGCCCAACAGGACTGAGTTCTCCTCTTTGTTACTGAGTCATCCCCGGGGAGATCGTAACAGAGGGGAAATTACACGGAGCAGGCAGGACGGAAATGGGTAGGAATTCTGTAAGCCGAGCCGCTTTTTCAAATTTGCAGCGTTTTTTGACCTGCACTGACTGGGAACTCACAGCCATGGAGTTGAAAGAGAAGAAGCCCTGTTAAAGTGAGGGTAGATGGTTGTGATTACTGCCATTTGGGTTGGAAGGTCGCCCTGGCCCAGCTTTATTTCTGATGCCTTTGTCTATGCCCACGTGGCTGGCAGACGCTGGAATAAAGAGCTGAGCTGCTGCGGCTTCTTTTTCAGAGGAGTTACTTAAAGCTCGACCCCCTTGGGTGAGTGGGACGTGCTGCTCCGGATTGCTCAAAGCCAAATGCCAGCGGCGGCTGGCTCTCCCGGTGGACCACCGTGAGGGGAGGGATCGGGAGGGGTCACACGCAGCCTGGGAGAAGCAGCTTGTTCTGGCGTCCTTGGAAGTTTTGCCCAAGCGGTAAGCAAACTTTCATCTACTCCAGGCTCAAGGTCATCCTGTGTTACCAAGAATTCATTCTAGAACAATTTAGCTATTATTTAACTTGTGACTTACATGATTCATAGTCTCTACCATGTTTGTGGAAAGGATTAATTTTCATGAGCAACAGTCTTTCAAGTGCTTTCTGAAGGGCGAGATGTGTCACACTCAAACCTCATGTTTCTTATATTCTTAACCTTGAAATGAGGCTGTATTGTAGGACTTTCTTCATGTAAAATCATTCAGCAAAAACAAATTTCCCACTTTTTTTGTGAAGTTAGTTTCCAAGTGTTCTCTGTGTTAGTCTGCTTTCTGCTGCTGTCGCAAATATGTGAAATGAACCAACTTAAAAGGAAGAAAGGTTTACTGTGGTTCATGGTTCCAGAAGCTTCGATCAGGGCTGGCTTAGCACAGTGCCCCACAGTAGAGCTGTGGAATGGTTTGGATCTGTCGCGTCCCCTAGAAGTCTCCTGTATTTGGAACTTGTTTATTGTGAGGTGGAGCCTGGCTGGAAGGGGCGGATGCTTGGAGTTTGACCTAGAAATACGTGTCAAATTGTTGCTGCTGTGGGGCCTCCCAAGGCAGAGCTTTCCAGGGTTTGTTCTTGACTTGTGGACCAGGAAATGAGGGAAGGGGGAGCAGGGAGGACAGGACAGGTCGGGATGGGGTGGGGATGGGGTGGGGAAGGAGCCTGGGGTGGGGACGGAGACTGGCATCTGGGGCCAAGTAAAGGAACAAGGAGGAAACATGTTGCAGCTTCTTCTTGGTAGGACTCTGGCCTTGCCGGAGTCTCCAGACATGGGCTTTGCCTCTTCCTTCCCTTGGCTTCTGTCTGCACCGGGGTGAGCAGCTCTTCAGCCCCTGCCATGTGCCCTCACTGTTCACAGCTGCCTCATGCCTGGACTGTAAGAGAGCTCTTAAATCTGTGAGCTTAAATACATCTCTCCTCCCTCAATTTGTGGATGTTGGGCCTGTTGATCCCTGGCTGCTGGGGAGCAAGGGGAGAGAGGAGGGCGCTGGAGGGAGTCCTAGTGTCCCCTGCAGAGCTTTCCCTGGTTACCTAACTCCCTTCTACTAAACCTCACTTCCTGGCCCGCAGCCTGGTAACCAAGCTTTACTATGTGAGCCAATGGGGGGTGGGGTGGGGGGGGTGGGGGGGGAACGGGACAGGGGATGGGACAGGGCACAGGATGGGGATGGGACACACCACATTCACACTATAGAAGTATTCAAATAGATCCAAATATAGCTCTTACTTATATTGGTAAATTCAATTATAATTCTCTTTCTCATATGTATATCTGTTCCTGGTGGCAAGTGGGACTGAACCCAGAGGCTTATTATGCTTACTGGGCAGGGCTCTACCTCTGAGCTATGTCCTTAGCTCATGACAGTTTTATTTTTAAAACTTGAAAGAGGGTCCTACTAAATTGGTCCAGGGTAGCACCAAACCTGGAATTGTCCTGCCTCAGCCTCCTCAGTAGCTTACAGGTATGTACCATCATGCTCTGCTGTTGTAATTTTCTTTTTATTACTTAAATTAGAGAAATGCTAACTGACTGCAGAGATCCAAGTCATACTATATAAGAAATTACTGGGACTAGAGGAGCAGCACAGCAGTTAAAGAGCTTACCTAGTATTTGATTCCCAGCACCACAGAAAGCCTGGTGTGGTAGCACATGCCTGTCATCCCAGCACATGGGAGGCTGAGGCAGGAGGAAAGCCATGAGTTCAAGGCCAGCCTGGCTACATTGTGAGATCAGGACCAGCCTGGACTACAGATGAGACCCTGTTTCAAAAAAAAATTACCAAGTACTCAGTTTTATGCTATTCATTATTCCATCTGACATTCATGACTCACGATTTGCACAATGCTTAGAAATTTAAAGAAGTTTTTAAAACCTTGGATTCTAGAGATCACATCAGCTCACCCACTTATGTTTCGGATGAGGAAACCGAGAGGCCACATACCTTACCCACGTGTCACAGTAGCGAAGACTGTAACCAAAATCCTCAAAATTCACACACTCTGAACCCCACCCGCTGACACTACTGTGAACCTCTCTGCATCTGAACATTTGTGAGTGTGAGAGTTACATGCACTCACTCAAGACACACAGAATTTTGAAAAGCACAAGGGAGCTCCTGCTCCCGGGTAATATGGAGGTGGGGTGGCAGTGAGCAAGAATGGAGACATCACTCCGAAACTCCGGAAGCCCCGAAGAAAATTTAAAATCTCTTGGCTACTTCTATTTAGATTTCATTTGGAATCTCTAAATACATCGTTACATTACTTTTAAGTGCCCAACCAAATCTAAGTTCCATGACACCTTGATGGAGGCAGAAAGGCCCAGTGGGCACATTGGTCCCAGCCCTACATGACAGCCCTTTTTGCACTAGCCTCTGAACTCCCGGAGTATCCAAAGCCATGGAGACCAGGCGTCAGAGGCACTGCGACTGAGGTCTGTAGGCGACTGCTGCTTATTTATCAGAAGTCAAGTTCAACCCTGGCACGGTGCACAGATGTGAAATCCCAGCACTCTGAGAGGGGGTGCTAGAGGATCACAAGTTCAAGTCCAGCCTGGCAACTTAGTGACCTAGAGAGACCCTGTTTCAAAAAGAAAAACAAGAAAGGAAGAACGAAAAAGAAAATTGAAAGGACTGGGGAATATAGCTCAATGTGAAGGTCCTAGGTTCAATCCTTACTACCAAATAAATAAATAAAAATATAAATCAAAATGAAAAACAAAGTCAAGAGAGAAGTGGAACCTTACTGAGTCCCCTTTGTTCGCTGCAGACGCAATATCTCTGGAAGCCATTCCTATCCTGTATTAACAAAGAAACATTGGTATGAAGTTTGTAAAAATGATGACGGCTCTTCACAGGCTATGCAGCCGCACTTCATGCTAATATCCTCCCGGATTCCTGCCTATGAGGTATGTGGCCTGTTCTGGTGCTGGCCCTTTCCTGGGTGGGCTGTTTTTTCTAAATTTAGGCTATAGAATGTGTAGTTATCATTTGGTTACTATGTGTACAAAAGTGATTCCTCTCCTAAAAGGAAAATTGTTTGACCTAAGTGGAAATTTATAGCCAATCCCTTCTAGAAAATAAAAAGCATTAGAGGTCCAAACTGCCTCACACTTAGTAGGCATCTAAAGTACTCTGGAGGAGATCTTTGCACCTAAATAAAAAACAAAAGAACATGATGATTAGGAGTTATTCTAAAACTTCTCTGGAATTTGCACAGAATTCAATGTTAGGTAACTACCATCTCTCAAAAGAAGACTGTTAGAACTCCTATTCTGTGATCTGTTTAATGAAGTTGCCATTACACTAAAATATACTTTGTATTATAATGTAAAGTTTTATGTTTTAATATGAACACAAAATATAAAAGCAGCACATAGGCATTAGAGGAAACGTGCACTTTTCTTTGTATATATGTGTAGTCAGATAGTCCTGATTTGACTTAGCAAGTTTTTTATTTTACCATGGTGCAGAAGTAAGGTGCTTTCTTTAGAAGCCACATTTCTACTTTTAAATCTTGATTTATTCTGAAGCTAGCGACGTACAGTGGGATCCTCTCCCCTCTCTGTCTTTCCTCTCTTTTGTGGTAGGTAGGGATTGAGTTGCTAAACTTCCCAGGCTGGGCTCAAACTCGGGATCCTCCTGCCTCAGCCCCTCAGAGTTCTGGGATTATAGGCCTGTGGTGGCAGCAGCAGCAAACCTCAGCTCCTAGTCAACCACTCCATTGGGAGGGTTACCATCGAAGCTCCAGTTGCCGTGTGGTTATGCTAGGTGTCTGATAGGTTAAGGGTATGACATGCATCTTTGACTTATGTTTTCAGCTGAAGATAAGTTTGCGGGAGTATGACTTCATCATAAATTGGAACCCGTCTGTGTATGGGGACGCTTCTGTGTCAATGCACAGGGACACAGAAAGAGGATGGCGTTTCACAGGCTGTATTAGAACGTTTTCATGGAAGTTCTATTTCTAGGAAAATGACTACTAGAAAGATAAATCACTTCTTTTGGCCACATAGGAATTGGCTCTAGCCAGATCCAGGTGGAAGATTGGAGCTTTGATCTCCATCTGGTCCACGGATGCTTGCCCTGAGCTTAAAGAGGTATTGTCTAGGCCTAGATGACAGTAGATGGCAGTGTACAGGTGAATCAATGACCTAAGTCCATGTCAGCAAGTCTTTACATAAAAATATTGAGTAATTCCTTACTTGGTTATGAACAGAGGGCGGTAGGTGAAAAGTAGGACACACCGTGCAGCAGCTCACTGCTTAGGTGACCTGGATAGAGGAAGTGGCATCAAGTTTTGAAAAGTGGAAACAAAACAAAACAAAACAAAACAAAAACTTCAATGACTTTCAACCTGTGTGCTGCTATAAATTAACTTCATCATGATGGAAAGTTTATTTGGATATTAAATTTGAATAACAGTTTTAATCTTGAATTAAATGGAAAATACTAATAATATTCATTCAAAATAATACAATTCAGAGGGAAACCTTACTTCTAAGAAGCCTTTTGTTGAAAGTTACATATAAGTTGCTGTACTCGATGTGTACAAAGATAAAACTGGAGGAAAATAATCAAAATTGATAATATTTATTTCTGAGTAATGGAGTTAGAAGTAAACTTAATCTCTTGTAATTAGAAAAGTAATGAAATACTTTCTTTTTTTGTTGTTGTTATGTTTTGATTTTTGAGATGGGGTCTCACTCTGTAGCCCAGGCTGTTCTGAACTCATTATGTAGCTCAGGCTGGCCTCAAACTCACAGCAATCCTCCTGTCTTTGCCTCCCAAGTGCTAGGATTGTAGGCATGCACTATCACACCTGGCTTATGTGGTGCTGGGGAATCGAACTCAGATACCTAGTGCTTTTAACTGCTGAGCTATTCCTCTAGCCCAAGAAATAAATTTTTTTTTTTTTAAACCAGTGATCGGAATGGAATCTGGTACAACCATTAAGGAAAGCAGTCTGGAGATTCCTTAGAAAGCTGAGAATGAAAATTCCATTTGATCCAGCTACTGCCCTATGGGACATGTTCCCAAAAGAAATAAAGTCAACATACCAAAAAGGCATACAGATATCGATGTTTATAGCAGTACAATTCACAATAGCCAAATCCTGGAAACAATCTACCTACCCATCCATACAGGAATGATTTAAGAAGATGTGGTACTTATACACAATAGAAAACTGTGCAGTCATAAAGAAAGACAGATATGAAGTTTTGAGCGAAAATGGGGCCACCGTGAGTCAGTCATGCTTAGTGAAATGGGCCAAGCACAAAAGACTGACTTTAGATGGATATCCTTTTATGAAATGCACAAAAATAATGGCATAAAAAGCTCCAAAATGAATGACAGGGTAGAAAGAGAGGCAGTGCTCAGATAGGAAAGGGGTGAACCTCTGAAAAAGGGTGGACATAGACTCTCACAGATTCTCTAAACCCTCTGTCTCTAATGTGTTATGGAATTTGGAATTTATGTACTTAGAAAAAAGCCAACGAAATAGCATGCTTACCTTATATAATTTCTTAAAAATTATTTAGCTATCACCACACATTGTATAGCCACTATAAATTCTTTCATTGATAAATATTCTAAAACAGTAGGTGCTGGTTCCTGAAGCTGTTGTTCCATTTCCAGCTGGTGGTGATGAGTGTGAAGGCAGATGTCATTTCTGTGGTGTATGAACACAGCGGTGTGACCCTGGACAACCTCCTTTATCTCACAGAAAAAGCCCTGAGTGGGAGGAAGGCACAGAGTATGGGGATATTTAGCAATGGAGACAGCAGGGAAATCAATTTGCTCCAAGGTAGGACTGCAGATCAGCAAAGACCACCAAACAACCTTGCGCTCAGGTGCTGCTTGTCCACACACATGACTTACAGAATTCTATTTAAGTTTCAGTTTGATAGGAAGCGCTGATTCTGGTGTTATGGAAAAAAGTGAAGCTTTTTTCTGATGATAATTTTTTTAAAATTGTGATGAAAAAGCACAGCATAAAAAGCTAGTCTTAACCATTTTTAAGTGCGCAATCGAGTGGTCTTAAGCATGTGAATATTGATGTAAAATACCTCTCCAGACACTTCTCATCGTGCACAACCAAATCTCTGTATCATTAAGTAGTGACTCTCCTTTCCCTCCCCCCAAACCTTGACACCCTCATTCTCCCGTACCTTGGCTATCTCGTACAGTGGAATCGCAGGGTGTGCCTTCTAGGAGCACCGGGTTCCACTTTGCTTGACGTCCTCCATGTTCACACCTGTGTTTCAGCATGCTGCTGTGGTTTGGATCGGGAATGCCACCCCCTCCCCCCCAATTCATGTATGTAGATGTGTTGGATTATCTTTAGATTTCACTGTGCTGTTAGATGTGTGGCCTGGTTTCCCGGGTGAATTACGGGGGGTTTGGCCTGGAAGGATTCACTGTTGCTGCTCCCCGCTCCCCTGACCCCTGCTCCGGGCTCCCACCACCCCCTGGTCCTTCCTTTGGCTATGCTGTGAGCAGCTGTTCTCTACCAGATCTTCCCGCCATGCTGTCACTGCCAGGTGCCCGTGAACACACCAAGATCTCTGAAGTGTGAGCGAAAACAAACTTCCTTACATTGTACATGTTGGGTGTTGTGTCCAGCAATGATAAAGTGGCCAAGACCCATGTGACAGGATTTCCTTCCTTTGCAATGCTGGGTAATAGTCCATTGTGAGTATACAGCACACTTTGTTTCTCATTCATCCATGACTGGCCATTTGGGTTTCTTCCACCACTTGGCTATTGAGAATAGTGGTGCTATGAGCATGGGTTGGCAAACAACAGTGCTTGCTTTACTTTGGGTATATATCTAGAGATGTGATTGCCAGATCCTATGGTGGGTCTAATTTTAGTTTCTTGAGAAACTTCCTCATTGTCTTCTGCTGCATCAACAGTTCACAAGCGTTCCAACTTATCTATATCTTTCACTTGTTCTTTCCTTTTTAAATTTTATTTATTTATTTTTGAGACAAAGTCTTGCTCTGTACTTCAAGCCTGGTTCTGAACTCACTATGGAGCCCAGGCTGACCTAGCAGTCCTCCTGCCTCAGCCTCCCAAGTGCTGGGATTATAGGCGTGCACCCCCACACTCAGCTAGTATGTGTTGCCAGAAGATCAAACCCAGAACCTCGCACTTCTAGGCAAGCACTCTAATCACTGAGCTGTGACCTCAGTCCTTTGCCCATTTTTCTTTTTTAATAGCATAATAGCCATCCTCATTGGTTTTTATTAACACTCCCGTGGTGTTGAGAGCTGCTGAGCATCTTTTTGTGTGCATGTGAGCCATCTGTGTAACTTCTTTAGAGAAATACCTATTCAAGTCTCTCATCCATTTTAAAAATTTGAGTTGATGTTTTTACATGTTGAGTTGTAGGGTCTGTTACCAGGAAGCCAGGTCCTAATGCCACGTAGGTCATTGTGTAGAGTACAGGTAGAGCGTATTGGAAGCAAAACATTTCCAGAGAGAGAGAGAGAGAGA
This sequence comes from Ctenodactylus gundi, assembly GCA_004027205.1. Taxonomy (NCBI): domain Eukaryota; kingdom Metazoa; phylum Chordata; class Mammalia; order Rodentia; family Ctenodactylidae; genus Ctenodactylus; species Ctenodactylus gundi. The sequence continues at coordinate 17,728 of PVKB01004372.1, read as the reverse complement.
GAGAGAGAGAGAGAGAGAGAGAGAGAGAGAGAGAGAGAGAGAGAGAGAGAGAGAATACACCTTCAAGAGAGAAGGCAGGCAACACCAACACAGCAGTTGTATTGAATGAAGTCTCAGGTTAGCATTTGATTAAGTGTGTCTTTCAAGTATTCTTTTCTTTCTATAGGGTCCTTGCTCTTTTATGAACGAAATGGGCTGGGTTGACTTACTTCAGGAAGGGGAAGGTGTAGGTCCCTGTTTCCTTTAGGTGGCTACTTTCCATTAGTTTGTTCTGAGACCTTTAGGATTTTCCTGGCCCTCACCTGTGGGCTGGACTTTATGTGGCCCTGGACCTCACCAGTGTGCTCAGATGTTCTTGTTCTTGAACTAAAGTTTAGAACCACAAACTTGTGTAGGCCTTATCTATGCCAGTAATTAAGAAAGTGAAGGGAAAAAATAATATCTGGCTTTTTAGTAGCCCCAGCATGTGGGTCCAGGTCTGCTGGTGTCTTCCACGAAGAGGTTCTGCATATGTCATGGCTCTTAAGGCCTTGTTGAATATCTGATTTGCAACCATTCTCTCCCTTCCCATAGGTTTCCTTTTCACTCTGTTAACTGTGTCTTTTGAGGCACAGAATTTTACAAGGGGAAGGAGAAGCACCTGCAATGGCAACAACTACCAAGGTCTTCAAATCGGTGGGCACTGACACCATCTGTCCTTCTCCTGATTTGCTGGTGTCACAAATGAAAGGAAGGGATGATAGAAAAACTTGTTGCAGGGCAGCTTTCAGAAATCTCAATGTTTACTCTTTTTGGGGGAAAGGTGGTGATGAATGTTTTAGAAGTATACTCAGTAGTTTCTGTTCTCCTATATTTACTGGCCATCTCCCTTGTTATTACCTAGTCTGGAGCTGTTCTAAAATTTACTGTTATCAAATCTTCCATCTTTATGGGTTGAGGGCATTGGGGATGAGATGGTGAAGGACCCAGCTGACAGGGAACTCACAAAAATGGCACAGTGAGTCCCAGAATCCCTTGGGAAGTGAGAGGGAAGGAGGCTTTCTGCCAGTGTTCCCCTTCCTGTGAGCCCTACTTCTCTCTGAAGTACTTAATTTTGATGGATAATCATAGTAAGTGTTTCTGCTCAGAACCAGGTTGCAAGATCCCAGAACTAAACTGGCCATATGTGCTGGTGACTCACAGAACTGCGCAGGGGAGGAGAAACACAACATCCCGAGGACACAGCGTCAGTGAGGGCAGAGGGTGAAAGAGACGATGGCTAGGGCGGCGTCCAGTGGCACTGTATTGGCCCTGGCATGGTATAGCATGAAGCACAGGGCCCTGGGGATCTTGGTTTTATGGGTAGACATGGGCAGTTTAAATCTGTGTTTGCATTTTTCACACTGCTAAAAGTTTCTGTTAATGATAATATTATAAACTAATATACCATTTGGTTTTTCCCTTAGGCTATAAAATTGGTATTAAAAATTTACTGAAGCCTGAAGTGAGAAACTTCTGGGAAAAATTAGGAAGCTATGTGGCCACTGAAGAGGAAGGGGGACATATCAACCTTTTCATGCCACTTGGAGCATCAGGTCAGCTTTGCACACACTAGAGATGCAGGGGTTGTGCCAGCTGGCTAATGTTTCATGGTGAATGTGTGAAATGCTCTCAGGTCAAAATTTTCAGTCATCTTTCACCTTTTCTTTCTCTCTATTTTCACACTAGGACAGCTAATATTTCAGTACATTCCTTGAGAGGACTGCAATCACCTCCATGAATTTCATTTGCAGTTTTGCTGCAGTCAGTTGTGTGTGTGTGTGTGTGTGTGTGTGTGTGTGTGTGATGTTTAGACTCCCTGCTTGATTTCTCTGTCAGTGACAACATTGGGCAGTGGATGGTAAGAGACATCCAAACCTTTCGGTGTCTTCCATCTTGCTCTAAGAAATTATTAAAACAGTTTGAAGTAATTATTTATTCTGGGACCCCAAAGAACTAAAAATACCTTCCCTATGACATTAGTTTCACTTCAGGCAATTTGATCTATATGTCAGATTCAGTAATCCAACCTATAAGCTCATGTCATTGAAAAAGGGATGAAGCCAATGCCACCTGATATTTTAATCACTGTATTTCATCCTCAGTTTAACTGTTTTAGATCTGTCTTAAAATAAGAATTCTCTTGTGACTCATGCTATTTTAGAAAATTTATGTAGACTTTTCTCTGTTGGGGGGATGAATATTCCACACTTGCAGGCCAGCACTGCGTCTTAACTCCATGCCCTCTTTCCCCACTGTTTTGTCCTCATAAATCAAATATTTGAGCCTCAGTCCCTGAGGTACAAAGCCTTCAGAGGCTGTTCAGTAAAGGCATCTGGGCAGAGACAATCGTTCCTGGGAGTCGTTCTTGGCCGGTTCCTTCTTGCTTCTAAGTAATATCTAACATGACCTGGAGCTGGGGTCTAAGCTAACACAAGGATTTTATTTGGCAGAGGCAGGCATGGAGGTTCTTTTCCAGCTGTCTCGACTCACTGGCACATTCTTTACTGCCCCCACTGGGATTGCAACCGGCTCATACCAACACAGTAAGTGTGTGTGTGTGCGGGGGGGGGGGGGGGGGCGTTGTGCTCAGTAGCATACGAGACCAGAGCACTAACTATTACCGGTACAGCCCATGTCGGTGGTTGCCTTTTCTGAAGGAAAGTGTCATTCCAAAACTATGTAGTTTCATATTGCTGAGTTATTTGCTTAGGAAAGGATTACTTTTTACAATTTTATTTTGGTAAAAAAATTCACATGACATAAAATGTAACTTTTTTTGTAAATACATGAATTCCAAATTCTGTAACACGTGAGAACCACGGGGCTTGGGGAATTAGTGAGGTTCCCCCCTTTCCTATCTGACCATTGCCTCTCTTTCCACCCTGCCATTCATGTTGGGGCCTTTTTATGCAATTATTTTGTGCATTACATAAGAGGGACACCCATCTATAGTCAGTCTTTTGTGTTTGGTCCATTTCACTGAGCATTGTTGACTCTCGGTGGCCCCATTTTCATTCAAACTCTTCATATCTGTCTTTCTTTATGGCTGCATAGTATTCTACTGTGTTTAGGTATGACATCTTCTCTAACTACTCCTGTATGGACAGGCAGGTAGGTTGTTTCCAAGATTTGGCTGTCATGAATTGTGCTGCTATAAACATGTGTATGTGTATGTCTTTCTGGTATGTTGACTTTATTTCTTTTGGGCACATGCCTGGTAGGGCAGTAGCTGGATCAAATGCAATTTCCATTCTCAGCTTTCTAAGGAACCTCCAGACTGCATCCATAATGGTTGTACCAGCTTGCGTTCCCACCAGCAGTGGGGTAGAGCTCCTCTTTTTTCTTACCCTTTCCAACAATAGCTTTTTTTTTTTTTTTGAGTTCTTGATATAGACCATTCTCACTACAGTGAGGTAAAACCTCAACATTGTTTTTATTTGCATTTCTCTGATGACCAGTGATGAACAGTTTTTCAAGTGCTTATTGGCCATTTGTACTTCTTCATCTGAGAAGTTTCTTTTCATTTCAGCTGCCCACTTCTTGATGGGATCATTTATTTTAGGGGGTTTTATGTTTTCAGTTCCTTGTATATTCTAGGTATTAATCCTTTGTCAGAGGTATTACTGGTGAATATCTATTCCAACTCTGTGGGTTGTCTCTTTACCTTGCTGACTGATTGTTTTGTGTGCAAAAGTTTTGTAATTTAATATAGTTCAATTTGTTGATTCTTACTGAGATTTCTTGTGCAGTTGGTGATCTGTTAAAATCCTTTCCTGTTCCTATGTCTTCTAGGGCTTACCTAGGTTGTCTTCCAGTAAGTTCAGTGTTTGTTTTGAAGTCCAGTTATTTGATCTATTTTTGACCTGATTTTAGTGTGTGAAGACAGATGTGGGTCTAGTTTCATTCTCCTGCATGTGGATATTTAACTTTCCCAGCAGCATTTTTTGAAGATGCTGTCTTTTCTTCAGTGGATTGTTTTGGCCCCTTTGTTAAAGATCAGTTGACTAGGAGTATTTGAATTTGTTTCAGTATCTTCAGTTCTGTTCTACTGGCCCTCTTGTCTGGGAAAGGATTACTTAGTATAAACATTTTGCTTCAAACCATCGCTTACAAAAACTCTGTTGTAAATATTATCTTTATGAGTTAAGTAAAGATGCACAGCTGCTGATCTCAGGAAATAGTAAATACAGATAATAGCTTCTCCTAGTGAAATCTAGTCAACATGGTTTTATTTGAGACAGTAAATTATAGGTACAGAGAAGAGTCTCACTTAGATCTCACCTAATAGCGTTCTCAGAAATGGAAAAAGGGAGGAGCCATGCTCCTGGGAGAACATTCATTTAGATGCCAAAGCTGCAAATATAGATCAAAATGAACATTTCCCGACCAGCAAGAAAATGACATTGCTTTGCTACAACAACACAAGTCTTTTTTTTTTTTTTTTTTTGAGACAGAGTCTCACTTGGTAGCCCATGCTGGTCCTGAATTCACTGTGGAACCCAGGCTGGCCTTGGACTCGGGGGAATCCACCTGCCTCAGACTCCCAAGTGCATTACAGGCGTGCGCCACCGCGCCCAGCTTATATGGTGCTGGTGCATGGAACTGAGGGCCTTGTGCTTGCAAGGTGAGCTGCGCCATTCCTCCATCCCCCAACATGAGTCTCTTTTCCTTTTCAAACTCCCTAGCTTCGTATCAAACAGGGGGTAGGCTGACAGAAAAGCTATTAGTAACATGGGGTCCTTATACCCAAATGCCAAGGGCCTTTCAAGACTGGCGAAAGTTGGAGTGACTGCAAGAAGTGAAAGCCTCCATGGAAATATACCTGAGAGCCCAGTGAATTCAGATGGGTTTTGACCAGAGGTGCTTGTTAGCTTTAGTATAGCAAGATCAGCAGATGGCAGTCCCTACAGTGCACATGGCCCAGGGCAAGGGCTGGCCCAGCTCAGCATCCAGGGCAGTGTGCAACAGGCTTTCTTCTTTTTTCGCCTATGCCTGTCCTAGCTTCCTCTTCCTTTCCCTTTCTTCTCACTCACCTTAGAACATATGGTAAAGCTTTTCACTTTTTCCATGAGAGAGAACTGTCCGATCTAACTTAAGGAACTCTGCCACAGGGTCGATTGAGTGCCATGACAAAATGGAAAGGCAAGTGGAATTTTCACTTCCAGAGTCAAGTTAGTGGCAACTCTGCTTCCCAGCATGCACTGTGGCAACTATTTCATTTCTGATTTCAAGGAAAATATGTCCTCCTTGTCTGTCAAATAACAGGCATGGATTTGAAGTGGTTCACCATGTCCTTTGTAGACTGTTGTTACCACTGAAAGCAGACTGGCTGTTATCTCAGTTGTCTAATTGAGCAAGGACAGTAAGCCCGTCCGTATACATACAACTGAGTTTTTGTTGTACTTTAAACAAGAAGTAGAATCCTTTAGTCTGACCTCAAGTCTTCACTAATAAAAGGTACAAACAATGTCAGTTCTCAGTGAGTGGCTGGGACCACCGCGGGATGGGGACCCCCCTTCCATCTACTTTATTAAGTCCAAGCTACGGACCTGGTCCTGCCTCACGGATTTCCTGGAAGACACCTTGAGGTTGGCGAGGAAAGTGCCCAGTCCTCTCTTCAGAGACCTGCAGAAGGCCGTCAGTGGTCGGATGACTGGTGACAACTCTGGCTGCTTCTCTTGTGGGTTGATTATGAAGTTTATTTCCTCTTCAATTTTTTTTTATTTTAATAATAATAATTATTATTATTGTACTGGGGATTAAGCCCAGGGCTTTCACACTGAGCTACATCCTGAGGCACGCCCCTCCCTGCCCCTCCCCCCCTTAAAAGTTGTCCAGGCGAGGCTGTAACATGTGATCCTCCTGCCTCAGAGTGCTGGAGTTAGAGGTGTAACCACCATGCCACCATGCTTCGCTGAAAGTTTATTTCCTATTTGAAGTGATGCAAGTTTAGGACTGGCACAAGTAAAATTTAACTCTTAGACATCCTTGATTAAATCTTGCTCAATGTCGTTTTCGTATTTTCTTTCAAATATGAGTGTCCAGTAGGAACAAATATGTTCATGTTCAAAGTGCTGAAGCTGGCTCCTCCTTCACATTTCTACTGTCTTCCTTTGTCAGTCAATTTGGCCTATACAAAGTTTGTGGCTTGCTGAGCCAGAGATCTGTATATTCCCATTACACTTTGCTCTAGAGGTTAAGCACTGACATTCCATTTAAGCCCCTCCCACTACCACACCTCTTACGTTCACTGTTCTGCAGTTTAAATTCTGTTTATTGTCTAAAATACATACTTGGTGATGGGCTCCACAACCGAGCCTGCTGGGCATCACTTTATTCTCTCATTCACACTCAGTCCCCATGATGAAAGTATCACAATCACTTCTGGGGAGGAAATTAAGGCCTCAACTTTGAGTATTTAAACCAGACCAGTCTTTTAAGAGGAAATATTTTTCACCTCCTGGGTAAATAGGTAGTTTTTTCCTGTCTGTAATCATCTCTTCCACTTCTCCTACTGCTTTCCACCTGACTAAAACCTGTCACTCAAGTTGTCACAGATCCCTGCCGTTTCCATGGTCACTTTGTAGCACACGGACATGGGTGTTCTCTCTGACAGTAGACGTCTATCTTTCTTTCCATGAATGCCTCCAACGTAGGAATTTGCTGTCTAATTTTCTTGGACTATCTAGCCTACCACATCCAGGAAATGTTCACCAATATTGGAGATTTTATTGCTACTTCATTCAGTCTTCCTTGTTCCTAGTATGCTCAGATTCTCAGCATTTTCATATTTTGGCCTTGATAGGTTGTATGTGTCTAAGAACATATTCCCTTATTCTTGGCTGTTTTAAATAGTTATGAAGCTATAAAAAAGAAAAAAATAATTTCTCCTGTTTTTTTCATACATATTAAAGACAAAAAAAGATGGAAGTATGTTTTTGATGACATGTACGCAATGAGAAGTCAATGAAGAAGACATTTTCAATAAAGTTGTATTTTCCTAAATATAAAAAGCATAAAAATAAAAATGAAAAACATACACAAAATGAAAAGATGTCTGGGTATGTATGTTACTTCCTATGGACTTAAAATATTTACATGTTGAGCACAAAGACTGAAGAGGAATTTTTGGTGGGATTGAGAATGTAACATTTTAACTTATAAGGTTCTTTTCCATGTGCTCTCTGATTGTCTAATTTATAGATTCATCCAATATTAGCTTTGCCACAGTAGGTATTGTTTATATGTTGCACATTGAAATCACTTTGGCTTGTGGGCCCGGTGATGCAGGTTTATAATTTCAGCACTTGAGACAGGAGGATTGCAAATTTGAGCTAGCCCAGGCAATTTAGTAGTAACTTCATGAGACTGCATTTCAAAATAAAAGTTTAGAAATGTGCTTGGGATATAGCTCAGTGTGAAAGTTCCTCAGTTCAGTCCCTAGTACTATAAAAAAAATCCCTCTGGCTTACTGCATTTTATTATAGCAGGACTCTCCATGTCATTACACAAATATCACTCGTATTCTTTGCTTCTTTGTCCACTGAAAAGCAGGCAGGATGACTGAGTTACTTTCTTTTTGATTATTACTTACATAAATTAATTATAGGGCACATGACCTTATATTTCCAGGGTAACTTATGTTTGACTCCATGAACGTGGCCAACATTCTCGATAAGCAAGAAATTGCACAAGCTCTGGCAGCTGGATTGACAGAGCTGTCAAAAGAAGATTCTGTAAGTGTTTTGTTGAAAAAAACAAACTAAAAAAATCCAGACCTTTATTAAAGAAATTGCATCAGGCTATGAAAACAGCCACTAAGAAAGTCTGGGCCCGAGATGTGTTAGGTGTACAAAACAAAAAAGCGAAACGTCTTCTCTTTGGGATTATTTAAAATTTATTACATTGTGCTCTGTTCTAATTTCAGTCAGAAGCGACTCCCTGGGATGGGGGTGTAGCTCAGTGATTATAGAGCACTTGCCTAGAAAGCACAATGGCTGGGGTTCAGTCTCCCAGAACCAGATGCGAGCTGGGCGTGGTGGCATACGGCTGTAATCTCAGCACTCTGAAGGCTGAGGCAGGAGGACTGCCATGAGTTCAGGCCAGCCTGGGCTGTATGGTGAATTAAGAACCAGCCTGTACTACAGAGCTAGAGCCTGTCTCAATAAATAAATAGATAGGGAACATTTAAAAGAAACATTCATGGTTTTAAATTTCACACAAACGTGTTCCAATGTGAAAAAAATTGCTTTTTTCTGGTACTGGGAGTAGATCCCAGGGCCTTCGCACTGAGCTACATCTCAGCCCTAAATTTACTTTTGGTTGCAAGACCAGGTCTCCTGAGTCACTCAGTTGCTAAGTCTGGGCTTGAACTTGCAATCCTCCTGCCTTGGCCCCCACAGTGCTGGGCTTACAGGCCTGTGCCACTGGCTCCAGATAACAATGACTATTAGGAGAGGAAAGAACCCTAAAAATATGTGCGATCACATGTAAAAAGATGAGGGACCAGGTGAGAGAGGCTGTGGAAGGAGGCAGCACAGGACAGAGATAAGCAAAGCAGCCATTTGGCTCGGGACAGGCTTTGGCCAGCATAAAGAAACATTTTTACTTGAAACACATCTTTGATATTCTCCCAGAAAAGACGGCTCATTTCAGAAAAGAGTCAAGAGAGGTGAGTTAACAAACCTGCTCTCCCTCCTGCGTAAATGACAGCGAGGGTCTAGGAAAATGAAATACGCTGCTTGCCACTTGGGGGAGTCGCAGGAGGGACGTGATAGGGGTGCTGCTGACCCTCTCAGCGCTGCTGCAGGCCTTTTGGCTCTGGGGAGAGGTTCCCAAATTCCTAATGCGACTCGTGGAAGGGTTTAACACGGTCATCGCGCACACGTTCTCTCTTCTCTGTTACTGTGCACCTGCTCTGGCTTCCTGGGTCAGCAGTGGCCACCTGCAGGCTCAGTGTCCGTGTGGACTTGCAGTCAGCTGTCATTCGTCTTCTCTGAACACGCAGCTCAGCGGCCTTCTGGGTGGAGTGAGGAGGGTGGTCGACAGGGATGACCGAGGAAGGATCCTGCCCTTTCTTCCAGACTCCTAAGAATGGCTGACCACGTTTGGTGTAGGAACAGCCAGGCATGACTAGTTGTGCTGGGGCTTGAACCAGGGAAGTGAGCTGGCGAGGCTGGGGTGGGCCCAGGCCTGCTTCCTGACGCCGCCGAGGCGCAGTGAGATCCCGCCTGGTCCTTGGAAGATCCTCCCACATGATCTGGGCTCCTAACTGGATCGTGACAAAAAGCTGAGAGCCAGCGCGCTACGTGGGGGGACTGAGGTAGGGGATTAACTGGAAAACTTCCTTGGATGGCTGAATAATCATTACTTTGATTTCTGGACCTTGAAATTTCTTAGACAGAAAGTGAAAAACTCCAGAAATGTATTCTCTTCTCTGTTCTTTTGATGACCTGTATATCAGTTTGATGTTTCAAGTAGGACTTTTTTTTTCCAGGACAAACCTCTGGAATTTTTGTAATGTTTTCTGCTGAAGAAATGCCACGAAATGAGCCACGATGTGGAAGGAAATGTTATTCTGAAAAATGAACCAAAAGAAGCAGCTGGGGTCTTCCAGAAGGTAACGTTGCTGCTGCCACCTGATGCCCTGGCCTTAGGGTGGCGGAGGACTCGTAGATACAGGTGCCAGGCGTCCCCAACAGCACCCGATTCGTCACCTCTCCACAAACCTTCACTTTCATGGACTGTTATTAACAAGGGTGTTTTGTGGTAACATGAGAAACACTGAAGACGCTTCAGAGCATAAACTGAACCACACTGACTGGAGTAAACTATTTAGTTTTGGGGGAAGAGCTGGAAATTTGCACTAAGGTTTATTCACATTTATTCAGTTGAGTCCTGAGATAACTTTTTTTAAAATTGCAGTCTAGGAACCTCTCTCTCTCTTCTCTTTCCCTCTCTCTCTCTCCTCTCCCTCTCTGTCCTCTCTCATTCTTTCAACTAATTCTTATTTTTTCTTAGTTGAACTCAAATTCGAACAAGAAAGTGGGTTTGAAGCTAGTTCTTGAGACCAAAAGGAGCGATTGTGTCAGTACTCTGCTCAGAATCCACACATCCCTGCTTACGTGAAATAATCAGGATTCAGAAAACACTGGGGATTGCTGTTATTCATGGGGCTGACTTCTGTGTAGGAGAAAATATCATTTGCGAACCCTCCTGTCCTCGCAGAAAACTCACCTGCCTTTGACGTCCTAGGCTTGAGATACTGCCCTACAGCACAAACCAGCTGCTTAGACTCTGAGCAGGACTGACTCATCAGTTCCCCTGGGAAATGAATCACTTATTGTCCCGTCAGCCTGGTCATCCAGAAGTATTGGTCAGAGCAGTGGAGGCAGACAGAGGGACTGTGGGTAAGCTGCCTGGGACTGGCTCAGCAAACAGAAGACCTGCAGTTACTGGGACCCGCCGACTGAGGTTCGTCTCCCCATCTGTCACATACTTATTCTTCCAAATCCCAAATGTCTCCCTAGAAGAGTCTTAATAAACACACGTCAGGGGCCTGTGAGTCCTTTGTACGTTGGAGCCCTGCTAGCTTGCTGCCCAGCCCCAGGTCTGTCTTTTCAGGACATTCTCATGGGCCACGGGCCATGTCTCTAGCAGCGAAAAAGCCCCTTCTTTTCCATTCATTCCCCCCCTTTTCACAGGGGCTAACCACGTGCAAGGCACTGTGCTGGCCCTTGGGAACAGACAGCTCAGTGTGACACAGTTCCGGCCTTGGGACAGCTGAGATATAAACAAAAGTAGATGAGGTGGTGAATGTCATAACAAGATGCATAGGACAGGGGGATCCCTGGGTGGGTGCTCCATCCAGAGGCGCAGGAGAGGTTTTGTCCTATCGGCCAGGCTCTCGGGAATTACTTTCCCCAGATGGTGGGCGCAGCCTCCATCTCTGCAACAGCCTGGGAGCGAAAGGCTTCAAGAAAAGCATTGGCTTCTAATCTTACCACCGGCATGATTTACACACAGACGCATCACACGGGTTCCACCCTGACCAAGTTCCTGTGATGTCTGTGTGACTCCTTCTGCCTGGAAGCTTTATTGTTCTTTCATCCATTTTTATTCCTAGCAGTCAAGCAGTCACCCAAGCCCTGAGCATACAACCCCGAAGGACCCCTCTGTGAACCAAGAAAACTGGAAGATAGCACTGCATAATCTTCCTCCTCTGATGCGTTACTTTTACGTTTTAAAGATCTAACTATTGGTGAAAACCGTCCTCGGAGCTACCATTTCCCCTCAAAGGCACGCTGGTTCTTGAATTTTCTTGGCTTCCTTCAGCCAAATACAATCCACTTGAAAGCTACCATTTCCACATGCTGCTGGCCTGATCATCTTGCCATGTTAATGAAAGTTGGGGCTTTGAGTTGCCCCATTACTAGAAGTCAGGTGTTCTTGTATTAATACATCATTTGCCCATACTTACAGAAATAAACGAGTCCTTTACACCTAGTGGGTTCCTGTTGCTTCTCTTTCTAAAAAATAATTAGAAATGATATGGTTTAGATTCTCACTTGGTTTTATTATTTAATACATGATAGCATGTTCACAAAGCCCACTTGGGGACCTTGTTGGAGGAAAAAAAAATCACAGCTTAAACACAGGTGCTGAATTAGGATAAAAATAGAGACACTGGCTTTTTCCACACCTTAAGATTTATTTTTAAAACTGGATATTCTTTGACCAGAGCATACAAGCTCACAGCCATGGTGTGGGAATGATAGCTTCTCTGAGATAACTGCTCTGAAGACTCTCCTCTAACTGGCTCTGCCTGCCAGATTCAGAGGGTGTGTGTGTGTGTGTGTGTGTGTGTGTGTGTGTGTGTGTGTGTGTGTGTGTGTGTGTGTGTGTCTATTTCTATCATCTGTCTGTGTATCATTATCAAACTGACTTGTTACCTACCTCCTTGCCCCCCCCATCCCGTCAGTGGCCACTCCTGGGTTTCGTGTGCCCTACTGTTTCACTGATACCACACAATCACGGTGATGAGTCATAGCCCTCACCTACCTGTTATTTTTTCTCATTTTCACAACCATTTCTGATCCCTGATCCAGGCAGCAGAATATCTTCTGAGAAAAGCCTCAGCCAAGGCTAGGCTGACTCTGGAAAATGAATGGCCCTGTGTTCCATCACAGAGGACATCCTATCACGTGATCCAAGCCCAGCCCTGTGAGCTTACCTTTATACATCCTAGAGACAGCCAAGGCAAAGGGCTGTCAATCCAATGTAACAGTTTTCTTTTAAATTTAGCGTGTTACTGCTGTTAACTGCCTCTGAATTCATCCCTAGAAACAAAGTAAGGGACAGCACCTTAAAGTAGACTATAAAAATCCTCATATAGCTATGTATAATATAGGTTCAAGTAAAATTATTATGCCACAGCAATTCCTTGTCCCCAAAGAAAAATTTCTGCCTTAAAAAAAATAGCTGCTACTGAGCCAGATACTCAGCAACACCCAGAGCAAGAGCAGAGATGGTGTGGGGCAGGGGTGGGAGCTGGTGGGGGGAAATGTTAGTGCCTCAATTTTGATGTGTAAATGCTGAAGGGTGGTCTTGCAAGGTAGGGTGATGTGCTAACCAGCTTTATGTCACTGGGACAAAATACCCCAGAAAATAGAATTAAAGAAAAGAGGTCTATTTTGGCTCATAGTTTCAGAGGGTTCCGTCCATTACTGCTTGGCCCAGATGCTACTATGACCATGGCAGGCAGTGTACCATGGCAGAAATGTGTGGTGGGGACTGTCACCGCATCGTGGCCAGGGAGCAAAGAGGAGGAGATGGGGTCCCAGTGTCCTCTTCAAGGGCACACCCTTGGTGACCTAAATTCCTTTAAGATACCACATTCTAAAGGTTCCACTGTCCCCCAATACTGTCTCAGGCTAGTGACCGTACGTTTAACACAGCCTTTGGGGGTACATCTGAGATCCAACCATCACAGCCACCTGTTGTCCAAGGTGGCTCCTTCATCTGTGAGAGCCACGGTATGACCCTGCATTGTTGGGATTATCCCAAAGTCAGCCTACTCTGTGAGTTTGACTTTCATCTTATTTCTGCCACCACTTCAAACCTGTACAAGCACTGGTGTCACCACTGGCTTGCTGGAGTGATAATTTCTCTGGTATAAATAATCACTCCTAGCTGAGCATGGTGGTACATACCCGTAATCCTAGCACAGGGGAAGGTTTAGGGATATAGCTCAGCATCAAGGCCTCATGTTCAATCCCTACTAGTGAGAGAGAGAGAGAGCTAGAAAGAGAGAGAGATTATTATTATTTAAGAAAGAGTGTTTCATGCAGAGAAATTTGAATTATTTAGTCAAAATTCAAGGTAGGACCCCTCCCCGCCACCCCAGCTAAAAGTATAAATATAATATATACCAGGCTGGCAAAGGACAGCCATACCTGGGGAGGACAAAAGAAACAATTGAAAGACTGTCTGAGCAGTCAAGTTCCCGGGCTCCCGTGGGTTATCCAGCAGACCAAGAAGACAGCTGCCTGGTTGCAGCTGAGGAGCCAAGGCTTCAGGTTGCCTTAAGGAACCCCACAGATGCAAAGTAAAAGTTGATTTTCCTTGATAAAGGCAAAAGGAGTCTTGGTTACAAACTGAATGTTTTCCTTCTAACTCACTTCTGGATGTCAGGAGGTTTCCACTGATCTTCTATCTTCAGTTGTGACTGTTAGTCACTATTATCTGCTAACATAAACATGGGACCACTGTTCAGCTGCTAGAGAGGGTCCTGGGGTGCTGCAGGCAGCTGGGAGGGCTTCCTTCCTTCCTTCCTTCCTTCCTTCCTTCCTTCCTTCCTCCCTTCCTCCCTCCCTCCCTCTCTTGATGCTAATTTAAAAGGATACAAGAACATTTAGCAAGGTTAAGAGAAGAAACAATAAGCCATATTTAATGTGAAAACAGACACGTCTAGAGAGGCTATGTGAACTATTTTGTTTCATTTTTGTAGTTGAAAAGGGGTGAATTTTATAAAATGCTGTGTTTTTCTTGCTGACACCTGAAAAGTGACACAGTCTATTTACCATAAATGTGCAGTGACAGAGCAGAGTGCGACTGTGCCCTTCCGTCGGCTGACAGGAGCCCCAGAAGGGCACAACCCCCGCTCTGCCCAAAGGAGCTTCAGCGGTTGGTTTCTCAATGTAGTTCTAAGGAAGCTAACGGCTGTTTTTTTAATAAACATAAGCTTTAATGTAAGAGAAGTATCACGTTTGCTAAGCCTAGTTCATTGTATCGGGAAGAGCTAGGTGAGGTTGAAGGCAGCAAGCCTCTGAGAGCCTTTGGGCAGAGTGGGCTTGCAGATCTTCAGCCCACTCCGGATAATCATCTCTTTTCATTTAATCTACAGGAAAGAAACACAACAGAAGAAAATTCTCAGGACACAAAGTCAAGTCTCAGCAAAGGCGATGTAAATTTTGAGATGCTTGTTAAGCTGGTAAGCCAATTATTATATCAATTTTACATTTGTTTTGCTCCTGGCAGTGAAATTTCAGCCTTTATTTGGTTAGTCCTTTCTTTTCCTTAAAAATTTTCCTTAGGGAGATTAAAAAAAAAAAAAAAAAAAAACACCTAACAAACTCAATATAATTGAAAAGAATCCAGCTGGTAGGTTTTTATTTTTTTCTTCTGGAACAAGTCCTGGATTGAAAAGTTGACACAAAAGGATGGAAGCATGACATTTTGGGAGAAACCAATCTGTATGTAACTCTATGATTTTCCCATACAAAGATGTCACCTAAAGAAATGACTCCTGCACATACAGGCTTACAGCTTCTAACGGACCCACTAACTTACCTTCTGACTGCCGAAGCTCACTCTGATCAACACGTGCTTGGAACTCTGTCCTGGGCTGGTCCTGCCCAGCAGAAGTGCACGGCAGAAGCAGGTTACTGTGGATTCTTCAACACACATACACATTCCTCGGCTCACACAGTTCTCAGGAGCCTGCAGAGGCTTTAGTTAGCAGCCACATTTTATAAGCAAAGCACTGGAGTTCGAAATGTTAAATGGCTTCCCCGGACTCCAACAGGTGGGAAAGAACAAGAGTCCTGCAGTCCTGAGCCCAGCTCCTCAAGGCTCCTGAGCATCAGGCCATGGAGCTCAGGGGATCGGGTGGCCCTCTCCCACAGCTCCGACCCCAGCAGCCACAAGGAGGAGCGCAGGTGCAGTACAGCCAGTGTGGTGGTATCTCGTCAGACTAATTGCAGTAACACAGGAGAGTATTTTATTTAATCTTATTGTTTAATTTTTTTTTGTTTGGGGGAGTTGAGCACAGGGCCTCTCTGAGCTACACCCTAAGCTGCCCGTTTTTATTGTTTGTTTGAGAAGGGTCTTGCTAAATTGCCCAGGTTGGGCCTGAACCTGTGATTCTTCTGCCTCATTGACAGTATCTTAAAGACAACAGAAGATCTGACAGTTGAATTTTAAGCCAAAATAGTGTAAATGTCAGATACCACCAATATTTAAAAATGCGTAGAATAGTAAGGACACATAAAATAGAGGCTATATAGACTGCCTAGTGGACAGGGCTGTCTTTTTAACTCATTAGATATGTTTAAATAGACATTATATACAGACCATGTGTTTTAAAAATGGAACTTAAATA
Organism: Ctenodactylus gundi; assembly: GCA_004027205.1. Classification (NCBI taxonomy): domain Eukaryota; kingdom Metazoa; phylum Chordata; class Mammalia; order Rodentia; family Ctenodactylidae; genus Ctenodactylus; species Ctenodactylus gundi. The sequence continues at coordinate 2,046 of PVKB01004372.1, read as the reverse complement.
ACCAAGAGCAGTGTGTTTATAGTATTCCAGAAAATAAGTTTTCTCATTTTTCTCTTAAATCACTTTTTACATTTTAATTTTAGTTTGTGAAGTTTAGTTGACTCATCATGCTGAAGATCATAAGACATCGCATTTCATATTGTCATGATTTATTTTAAACATGAAGTTTATTTAAACTATAATAAACTGGTATTCATTTTAAGCAATTTATTTTTAAAAACAGACTGTTCCACATGTGAGAGGCAGAAAAATGTTATGAAATTACCTTTGGTTTTATGATATATTAAAACATTAAAATTCTCTGTCTCAGTTACTTTCTTGTTGCTGGGGCAGAATACCCAACATCCACAATTTAAGGGAGGAAAAATTTATTTTAGCTCAAATTTCAGGTCACAGTCCATTCATGGGCGGCTGGCAATGGCAGAAGCATGTGGTGGAGCCATAGCCGCAGAAAAGCTCTTTGTGGCATGGCAGATGGATAACCAAGTGAGGGAAGAAGGAAGGAGCTACCCTTCCAGGTCCTGCCCCAGTGTTCCGCCCCTTCCGACCAGGCCCTACCTCTTAACAGCACGTGGTTCCATGGGTACTTCACAACATCCAAATACATGTGGCTTTTTGGGGGGACATTCCAGATCCAAACCATAACACCCATCCTTGGCCCTCAAAGACTCACGTCGTCCACCTCCTTATGCAAAATGCATATAGTCCTTCTCTAAGAGTCGTCAATGTCTTAACAGTTCCAGCACTGCTGAAAAGTCTTAAATCCAACGTTTCCTCTGAAATGTAAGGCTACCTCTTAGTAGTGAGCTGCTGTGAAAAAAAAAATCTAAGAAATGTTAAACACTTCCAAGATACAATGGCACAGAGTAAACATTTCCATTCCAAAAGAAAGAAATAGGATAGAAAGCAGTTGGACCAAGGTAGAAGCTGAGGTAGAGCAGGACAGTAACCAAATCCTACAGTTTCATGACATTCTGTAGCTCTGTGTTCCGCACCCCGTGGAACTGTGGTGAAACATGAGCTCCAAAAGGCTCCGGTGGCCCTGCTTCTACAACACTGCCTCCAGCTGAAGTTTCTCCTTTGGGCTGGCTTGTGTTCACAGTCTGAAGCCTTCCTCAGTGGATAATACGTGCTTCTGGGATCTCCAAGTTTCTGGGGTGTCCACTGAGTCTTAGGCTTCTCCTTTACAGCTTTATACATAGCCCATCCAGGGGCATTGCCTGACCTCGAAGGCCTTTGGAAATGTGGGTGGGGGGGTGGGGGTCACAACGATTAACTCAGAGTTCTGACGCAGGGCAAATACGTACTTAAGAGTAATTATGCAAGAAATGACCGTTGAATGGATGAGCAGCTAAGCAGCCAGTCGTGGACTAAGAACGGTACAGAGACGCACAGAATGAGTCACTCTGAAGACATTTGCACACAAGTTAAGGAGAGAGACCTACAGGAAGTGGCAGGAAGCACAGTGGCTTCAGGGCTTAATTCCCCATACTGAATTCAGGAACTTGGTCACTGAAAGCCGCGCTGGCCTTGACTTATTAACTTAACTCTATTTAGCAAAGAAGAAAAGAGCACAGTCTCTGGCACATAGCATCACAGTGAATCCAATGACGATGGACACCGACATGGACACGGGTCCTAAGAGCACCGAATTAGGTGGGCGCCACGGGGAGGGCAAGTGGGGGCTGTGATGTCCCACAGCATCAAGAAACTGTGGAAGCTGGCACAGCACTGTGTGCCGCAGCCCAGCAGAGAGGTAGAGAGAGGGCCGGGAAGGGGAGGAAAGCGGGGAGGGGAGAAAGGAAGTTCCACATAACGGCATAATGTGCTAGTTAACATTCAATACATGATGATGTCTAATTAATACCATGTCTTGATGATGTAAATTGGTATTTAGCTTATGGTGAAGCAAACTTCTTAACAGGACTGCCTTGAAATGACAGTAAGACCTAATGATAAAATGTTTTAATAGAGCTCGGGGTATAGCTCAGTACAGCACTTGCCTAGGAAGCTTAAGGCCCTAGGTTCAATCCCCCAGAACCACAC